>JBBPFJ010000577.1:0-60879 GCA_037975025.1 Excoecaria agallocha
ACTTCTAATAAGGTCTATCCTGTTAGTGTAAGCCCTAGCCCCAATGCATTGTAATAAAATACTTTAGTTAATAAATGAGGCATTTGTTTTATCTATTGTATTCCTGTGCATGTCAATTGATAAAACTGTCCATGAATGTTGTTTCAGTTTAAGTTATCATGTGTGAGGCACATGGTTGTAAGACCTTGAAACAATAGAGACTTCATTCTAAATATCCCTAGTCAGTCATTGTTATGGGAATAACAGTGAATTAAGACTAGTATGCTCTCTCTGATAAAATGAGTTTTATCTTACGGATCATAAGGACTAGAGTGTCAATCAGAGATCATAGATACATGTTTAGAACATGGTATCTGGATTCGATCCATTCGTGAGAACACTACATGGTACAAGTCATAAGTGTTTCTCATATGCAAGTTTTGCATCAGAGTTCTTAGACCTAAAATCTCTATGAAACTCTTTATGAATTACTATGTACTTTGACATACACCTAACGTGCTCGTAACAGAGTGACAAGTATGGGTATGCTTGGGTATGCATTGATTTATGTTAGAGAGCATGAGAGAAGTGAAGGGATTACCCCTCTCGATAAGAGAGAAAATATCATCGGCCACTTGATCAGTGAACTGAGAAGTGTATGGCCATACCGAGATGAAATAATGAGTAATCATTATTTATCTGAGAGTTCAGTATCACTGGAATATCAAGAAAGGAATTAATATATATAAGGATGACTAGTTCCATGCCTTATATTAATTCTGATATTTAAGGGTAAGGGATTATGCAAAATTGCATTAGGTCACTAAATGCCATTTGCATTTTCGTTTAATTTGGAATGCTATAATATATTGCTAGAGAATATATATAACCTTTGAATTAATTTTTATTAATTCATTGCCAATATTAAATGGACCTATAGGATCGCACATAAAGCACTGGGCTTAAAATTGTATTGGAAATTAATTTAGACTTTTATTTAAAGTCAAATTAATGCATGCAATGGGTGAACAGATTTTTTACTGTTAACAATTGGTCACGAGAGAAATTTACTGGCATGTGTTAGGTTTAATTTCAATTGATTAATTATCTATGTATAATTAAGTTAATTGAGTATTAAATCCTAAATTATATTTAATCAAAATATAATACTTGAGAGGGAATTAAAGTAACCAAAGTTTAAACTAGGAATCCTAGTTAAATTTGGCAACTAATTACCTTAGTTAAGTAAGTTTGTTTTGATTAACTAAATGATGCCATTTGAATTTAAATTCTAATAGAATTTAAATTAAAATATATATCTCTTAATTATTAAGTGTTAGTGGTTGAAATTGCTACCTAATTTAAGGCACTCACACATGACTAAAGTAAGTGATATATATTAAATGAATTAAAGGAATAATGGTGGGTGCCACTTTTATTCTTCTTCTCTCTTTTGGCCATGAGACTATTAGTGGGATTGGTAGAGATTTGTTTTTTGCTCTGAATTCTCTCATGGAAGGTGACTAACATAGAAACAAAAGAAGAAAGAACAAGATGAGTTCTTGTGTTTTTCAAACAATTCCATTGCCTAATACACAAATATAGAGCTAGCACTCTTAATTTTAAGCTATCTTTGCAAGTGTGTGTGAACATAGAGAGGAGTGGCATAAAGGCTGTTCCTTTGGCATTGGTGGTGAAGATCTAAGGTAAATAAATTCATCTTAGTTGCTGGTCATCATCAAAATCAAGTCTTGAAGTGCATCTAAAGTTGTAAGTTTCAAAACTCTAAAATTGCATGTTTTCGATTCTAGTTTATGGATTACGTGGTATGTATGATCGATTTTATTATTTTTCCGCTGCGTGATCATCATATACATATCATGTTTTATTCCATCAGTGGTATCAGAGACTAAACATGCTTATTTTAGTGCTTTAGATGCATGAAATATTTAATCAAAAATCGTTTTCCTAAAAACATACAATGCTGAAATTTTCTGTTTTGAGTTTTTTGCATTGTTTTGGTGTAAAAACGATTTTAATTGATTAGATAGGTATTATAATTAATATGACATGTTAATATACTATCCTAAGATGTTATTAGGGCTGGTAATGGTCAGATTTAATTAATAATATCTGATGTTACATGTTAATATGGAAACTAGGTGCTAGTTGGCATGATAATTGCTAGTTTAACAACTAGTTTTCAAATTAAATGTAAAATTGATTTTGGCATGTTTGTAAGTGATTTTTAAAGATTAATTATCAGGTCTGGACATATTTTAAATTTGATTTTTAATTCTGGTCCATGACAATTTAATTGATTAATTTTAAAATCACTTAAAAACTATGACTAGTTTGTGTTTGTTACATGTTTAATCAACATTATTTGTTTTGTTTTGATTAAAATGGTAAAAACACATTTAGATCAAATTGGTACAGAACATTAACTCAATATTTATGACCTTATTTAAATTATTAAATGATTCATAAAATTGATTTAAGTGTTTGTGCAATTTTTGGCATTATATGAGCATTAAACAACTAGTTTCATTGTTGTTTGTTTGTTTAAGTATGAATGCCGGGTATTATATATATGTTCTTCATGATTTTATGTTTAATTCATGTTGGTACATATTATATGTATTTTTAATGTTTATGGGCTGTATGACATAAAATTAAAAATGGCAAAATTGGAAATTATACTAGAGTTGATTTATGGCACAAATCTAACTAGTTTGTGTTTTGGGCTTTTAAGAGAACTTATTTAATAAGAGGATTTATTCCATTGGGTTTCGGCCCAGGCCCATCATGGGGTCTTCTCTTAAAGGTTCAAGTACACAATTTCCATTAATGGGCTTGGCTAAATTAATTAAAATTGACTTTGTTTTATCCATAAATGTTATGTATATTTATTTGCTTGTTTGGTGTGATGAATGGATATGCCATGGTGCATTCATGGGCCCTGGGTTTTGTAATTAAATATGGCCTGCGAGCCATTATGTATTATTGTAAAAATTTCATTTATTTCTTAGAATAGAATTTAATTGAAGACTTTGTAAATCAAGATGAAGCCCACCGGAGTGGAGAAGCCCAACTCGAAGATTCTTATGTAATAGTATAGAATCTTAGTTGTAGGTTTTTTGGGCCCATGTTTGTCACGCTTTACTTTATGCAATTATATATATATATGCATGCTATGAATGGATGACAAAGCGTATGCCATGTAAGCCGTAATAAAATGAATCCCTAAAATAGTAAGTCACAAAGTTGCCTTCCTAATTCGAAACATGTCAAGGCATTGATCATCGGTCACGTAGACTAGGAGTCCTAGATGCGCCCGATTATCTTTGTGAGGCATGGGTTGTGAATGTAGGTTAGACTTAACATGGAATGGGATGCCCGGACCTAGGTAACTAATAAATGGGTTTGTGCTATAACATCCTAAGATGTTAGCCCATTTGATCCAAGAGTCATGTACGAGACATGATTGGAGTTTTCCTACCTATGTAACTTAACTTGTTAGGTTGTACAAGCTCAGCTTGACTAATAAGTTGTTGTGAAAAGTGGATCTTGGCCCACATTAAATCATTAACGCGAATTATTTAAAGGGATATTAATTCGGTTTGTGGGATTATAAATAAGACCTCATTTAATCTTGCTAAATTTTATTGTAGATTGAAAATGGCTTCTTCAAACAATAACTTTTCATTGCGATCGGTCCTTGAAAAGGACAAACTGAATGGCACCAACTTCATAGACTGGTCTCGAAACTTAAGAATAGTTCTTAAGCAAGAGAAAAAGTCGTATGTTTTGGATGCACCCTTGCCTGAAGAACCTGGTAGGAACGCCTCTACGGTTCAAAAGGAAACTTTTGAGACCAAGAAGAGCGACTCTAATGATGTGACCTGTTTGATGCTAGCCACTATGGTGCCTGAATTGCAAAAGCAATTTATGGACCAAGAGGCCTATGCGATCATGGTGCACCTCAAGGAGATGTTCCAAGAGCAAGCTCGTCATGAGAGGTTCGTGACAACAAAGGCTTTAATTTCTTGTAAGATGGCTGAGGGTACTCCTGTTAGTACCCATGTACTCAAGATGAAAGGGTATCTTGATACTCTTGAGAAGCTTGAGGTACAAGTGCCAAAGGAATTGGCCACTGACTTGATCTTAGGATCATTGTCTGCTGCTTATGATCCATTTGTGATGAATTATAACATGCATGCAATGAACAAGTCAGTTACTGAGCTTCATGGGATGCTTAAGAATGCTGAGGAGAACATTCGAAAGACCAATCCTGTACTGATGGTTCAAAAGGGGATTAAGAAGGGACCCGCTAAGGGAAAGGGAAAGGGAAAGGGAAAGGGAAAACCCAAGTCAGTTGGGAGTGCACCTCAGGCCCAATCCAAGCCCAAGGCACCTAAGCTCAAAGAGAGTGAGAGCACTTGCTTCCATTGCAACAAAATAGGGCATTGGAGGAAGAATTGCGCTCTCTTCAAGGAAGAACAAAAGAAGAATGGAGCCAAGGCGTCCAGTTCTGGTATTTTTGTTGTTGAAATTAACCTTTCTATTTCTACCACTTGGGTATTGGATACCGGTTGTGGTTCTCACATTTGTTCAAATGTGCAGGGGCTAAGAAATAGGCGGTTACTTGGGAAGAATGAAGTGGACCTCCGTGTGGGGAATGGAGCACGAGTTGCTGCCATGGAGATAGGCGACTATCAACTCACTTTACCTTCCGGACTTTGTTTAATTTTAAAAAATTGTTATTATGTGCCTGCCATGAGCAGAAACATTATTTCAGTTTCTTGTTTGGATTTGGATGAATTTGATTTTGTTATTAAAAATGGCAATGCTCATATTCGTTGTCAAGGCATTTCATATGGCAATGCCATGTTGCAAAATGGCCTTTATATCCTTGATCTACAAAACAAAGAGTCCATATACAATATTAATACAAAGAGGGTTAAGCCAAACGAATTGAACCCTACTTACTTCTGGCATTGTCGTTTAGGGCATGTAAACCAAAAACGCATTTCAAGACTCCACAAAACTGGAGTGCTTGGGTCATTTGACTTAGAGTCTTATGACATATGCGAGCCATGTTTGCATGGAAAAATGACAAAAAGTCCTTTTAACAAGAAAGGTGAGAGGACTAATGACTTATTGGAACTAATACATACTGATATATGTGGACCATTAAGTACACAAGCTAGAGGTGATTTTAGCTACTTCGTGACGTTCACAGATGACTTCAGTAGATATGGCTACGTCTATCTAATGAAGTACAAGTCTGAAACTTTGGAGAAATTCAAAGAGTTTAAGAACGAAGTAGAAAACCAACTTGGAAAAAGTATAAAAGCCATTCGATCAGATCGAGGTGGCGAATACTTAAGCCAAGAGTTTGACAGTCATCTAAAGGAGTGTGGTATTATTTCACAGCTCACTCCTCCCGGAACGCCACAATGGAATGGTGTGTCCGAAAGGAGAAATCGAACTCTGTTGGATATGGTTCGATCTATGATTAGTCAAGCTAATCTTCCTGTCTCTTTTTGGGGATATGCATTAGAAACTGCTGCGTTTCTACTAAACCGTACTCCAACTAAAGCAGTTGAGAAGACACCATACGAGGTATGGACTGAGAAAGAATCCAATATGTCGTTTCTCAGGATTTGGGGCTGTGAAGCATATGTTAAGAAATTAACATCTGACAAACTGGAGTCCAAATCCACTGTCTGCTTGTTTGTGGGTTATCCTAAAGAAACAAAGGGATACTACTTTTACTCACAAACCGAGAACAAAGTATTTGTTGCTCGTAAGGCTGTTTTCTTGGAAAGGGAGTTACTTCTCAAGAAAGATAGTGGGAGTAAAGTAGAACTTAGAGAAACTCAAGCACCACAAACTCCTATAGAGGATGAGTTGGAAATGGGATCAAGTTCACAACCAGTTGTGGAACAAGAACCCATTACACAAGAACCTAGAAGGTCCGGTAGGATACGTCAGGAGATTGAGAGATATGGATTTCTAATCACTGACAGTGATACTATTGAGTTAGTAGATCGTGAGGATCCTACTACCTACCGAGAAGCTATTGAGAGCCCAGACTCAAAAAATTGGCTTGAAGCCATGAAATCCGAGATGCAATCAATGTACGATAACCAGGTTTGGACCTTGGTTGATCCACCGGAAGGTGCTAAGGTAATTGAATGCAAGTGGCTATTTAAACTCAAAGCTGATAAGACCTACAAAGGTAGACTAGTAGCAAAAGGTTTTCGACAAACTCATGGTATAGACTATGATGAAACCTTTTCACCAGTAGTCATGCTCAAGTCCATTAGGATCTTGCTTGCCATAGCTGCATATCATGATTATGAGATATGGCAAATGGATGTCAAAACTGCTTTCCTTAACGGAAATTTACTTGAGGATGTGTATATGACACAGCCTGAGGGTTTTGTCAATCCCAAGCATCCTAAGAAGGTTTGCAAGCTTCAAAAATCTATTTATGGATTAAAGCAAGCATCCCGAAGTTGGAATCTTCGTTTTGATGAGGCAGTTAAAGAATTTGACTTCATCAAGAATGAAGATGAGCCTTGTGTGTACAAGAAGGCTAGTGGGAGCATAGTAGTATTTCTGGTCCTATATGTGGACGACATCCTTCTCATTGGGAA
The DNA here is from genome assembly GCA_037975025.1 of Excoecaria agallocha. NCBI lineage: Eukaryota > Viridiplantae > Streptophyta > Magnoliopsida > Malpighiales > Euphorbiaceae > Excoecaria > Excoecaria agallocha. The sequence continues at coordinate 6,648 of JBBPFJ010000577.1, forward strand.
TGACATTAAAACATTGCAAAAGGTTAAGCAATGGTTAGGGAAATGTTTCTCAATGAAAGACTTAGGTGAAGCCGAAACAATACTTGGTATTCGAATCTATAGAGATAGATCGAATCGGCTTTTGGGACTAAGTCAAGAAAAGTACATAGACAAAGTACTAAAGCGTTTTAGTATGGGAGACTCAAAGAAAGGGTACATACCTTTGGCTTTGGGAGTTCCTTTGACTAAAGAACAGTGCCCTAAAACTAAAGAAGAAATGGACAACATGAGTAGAATCCCATATGCATCTGCTATTGGATCTATCATGTACGCTATGTTATGTACTAGATTGGATGTTGCTCATGCACTGAGTATAACCAGTAGGTTTCAGCAAGACCCTGGTGAGAAGCACTGGTCTGCTGTAAAGGGGATTCTTAAGTACCTACGAAGGACTAAGAATCACTTCTTGGTGTATGGTGGTCAAGAAGAGCTCGTCATACAAGGTTATGCCGATGCTGCTTTTCAGACCAGCACACAGGATTCAAGATCGCAATCTGGGTTTGTTTTTGTTTTGAACGGTGCTGCTGTCAGCTGGAGAAGCTCGAAGCAAGAGACCGTTGCTGACTCAACTACAGAATCTGAGTATATTGCAGCAAGTGAGGCTGCAAAAGAGGCTGTTTGGATTAAAAATTTCATATCTGGATTAGGAGTGGTCCCAAGCATCCTAGATCCAATAGAAATTTTCTGTGACAACAACGGGGCCATCGCACAGGCCAAGGAGCCCCGGTCACACCAGAAATCCAAACACATACTCAGGAGGTACCACCTGATCAGAGAAATCATTGATCGTGGGGATGTCAAAGTTAGCAAGATAGCAAGTGAAAACAATGTAGCAGATCCTTTGACGAAACAGTTACGTCCAAATCTGCATGAAGCTCATTTAAGAGCATTCGGACTTAGGGCTATGCCCAATTGGGACTAGTGCTAGTGGGAGATTGTTAGTGTAAGCCCTAGCCCCAATGCATTGTAATAAAATACTTTAGTTAATAAATGAGGCATTTGTTTTATCTATTGTATTCCTGTGCATGACAATTGATAAAACTGTCCATGAATGTTGTTTCAGTTTAAGTTATCATGTGTGAGGCACATGGTTGTAAGACCTTGAAACAATAGAGACTTCATTCTAAATATCCCTAGTCAGTCATTGTTATGGGAATAACAGTGAATTAAGACTAGTATGCTCTCTCTGATAAAATGAGTTTTATCTTACGGATCATAAGGACTAGAGTGTCAATCAGAGATCATAGATACATGTTTAGAACATGGTATCTGGATTCGATCCATTCGTGAGAACACTACATGGTACAAGTCATAAGTGTTTCTCATATGCAAGTTTTGCATCAGAGTTCTTAGACCTAAAATCTCTATGAAACTCTTTATGAATTACTATGTACTTTGACATACACCTAACGTGCTCGTAACAGAGTGACAAGTATGGGTATGCTTGGGTATGCATTGATTTATGTTAGAGAGCATGAGAGAAGTGAAGGGATTACCCCTCTCGATAAGAGATAAAATATCATCGGCCACTTGATCAGTGAACTGAAAAGTGTATGGCCATACCGAGATGAAATAATGAGTAATCATTATTTATCTGAGAGTTCAGTATCACTGGAATATCAAGAAAGGAATTAATATATATAAGGATGACTAGTTCCATGCCTTATATTAATTCTGATATTTAAGGGTAAGGGATTATGCAAAATTGCATTAGGTCACTAAATGCCATTTGCATTTTCGTTTAATTTGGAATGCTATAATATCTTGCTAGAGAATATATATAGCCTTTGAATTAATTTTTTATTAATTCATTGCCAATATTAAATGGACCTATAGGATCGCACATAAAGCACTGGGCTTAAAATTGTATTGGAAATTAATTTAGACTTTTATTTAAAGTCAAATTAATGCATGCAATGGGTGAACAGATTTTTTACTGTTAACAATTGGTCACGAGAGAAATTTACTGGCATGTGTTAGGTTTAATTTCAATTGATTAATTATCTATGTATAATTAAGTTAATTGAGTATTAAATCCTAAATTATATTTAATCAAAATATAATACTTGAGAGGGAATTAAAGTAACCAAAGTTTAAACTAGGAATCCTAGTTAAATTTGGCAACTAATTACCTTAGTTAAGTAAGTTTGTTTTGATTAACTAAATGATGCCATTTGAATTTAAATTCTAATAGAATTTAAATTAAAATATATATCTCTTAATTATTAAGTGTTAGTGGCTGAAATTGCTACCTAATTTAAGGCACTCACACATGACTAAAGTAAGTGATATATATTAAATGAATTAAAGGAATAATGGTGGGTGCCACTTTTATTCTTCTTCTCTCTTTTAGCCATGAGACTATTAGTGGATTTGGTAGAGATTTGTTTTTCTCTTAATTCTCTCATGGAAGGTGACTAACATAGAAACCAAAGAAGAAAGAACAAGAAGAGTTCTTGTGTTTTTCAAACAATTCCATTGCCTAATACACAAATATAGAGCTAGCACTCTTGATTTTAAGCTATCTTTGCAAGTGTGTGTGAACATAGAGAGGAGTGGCATAAAGGCTGTTCCTTTGGCATTGGTGGTGAAGATCTAAGGTAAATAAATTCATCTTAGTTGCTGGTCATCATCAAAATCAAGTCTTGAAGTGCATCTAAAGTTGTAAGTTTCAAAACTCTAAAATTGCATGTTTTCGATTCTAGTTTATGGATTACGTGGTATGTATGATCGATTTTATTATTTTTCCGCTGCGTGATCATCATATACATATCATGTTATGTTCCATCAAAAACAACCAAATTAAGCATGATCCTATGTTGACTTAATGGGTTATCATAGTGTAACATAGTGTAACTTGATAATTTAAGGCAATTGTGATGTGAAATACATAATATAATTATGAGGGAACATGTTAGAATGTGTTAGAGTGGAAAAAGGTATGTGAACATTGTAAGGACCCAATCATGGCTCTAACCGAACTATAGTTAAGTGACAAGAATTATGGTTAATTAAGGTAAATATTGAATTATTTTACATTGTTAAGGTTAAGTCCCATTAGGGGTATTTTGGTAATTTCATGATGTATGTAAATTGAGTATGGTTAAAAATTAAGATAAAGAGGGATATAGTTGAAACAAATAAGAAGTTTGAGTGTTAAAGGTTAAGAAAAATAAGTTGATGGGGTTAAGTGTAATGAGGGTAAATTTGGAAATTCACATAATGAGATATTTCAATAGCTTCTTAGAGAAGGGAAGCAAGGGTTTTGAGAGGGGGGATTGGCATTTTGAGGGATAGCTCTCTCTCTCCCTCTCTCTCTCTCTCTCTGCTGGTTACGGGTTGGAGAAGGGGAGCTAGGGTTTATGAGTTAAGATTTAAGGTAATGTCTTCCCTTGAAAATCTTCTCTTCCTTTTCTTTTCTTCATTTATGATCTTTGGTCATGAGGGATTGCAAGATCATGTTGTTGTTCATGTGTATAAGGAGAAAGGAGAGAAGCAGATAGATCAAGAATAGGAGAAGGAAGAAAAGATGAAGATGGTATATAGGTACGAGAACTTTATATAGATAGTTACTTAATGATTTTCCTATGTTCTTGTATGTGTTTCCTTAGTATAAGTTAAGGGTTAAATTGTACAGATTTAGATAAATTTACAATGAATTAAAACTAAGTGCTTAAGATGAGATCTAGAATTTGAGTTTTAAGCTGAAAAATCTTGGTTTTAAAAGATGGCTGCCGAAGTCCTTTACGTGGCCACGTGACTTGTTCCTCCTCTCCTTGCATGGCCACGCATACCTTGCTTCTTCAGTGCATGGCTGTGCCTCTTCCTTGTTTTATCTCTGCATGGCCATGCATTTTCGTTATGGTTTCCTTGCGTGGCCGTGTGATGGCTTGTTTCTTTCCTTGCGTGGCCACACATTGTATGGCTTTCTCCTTACTTGGCCATATGAATGTCTTATTTCTTCTTCTGCGTGGCCATATGTTTGGCCTTTGGTTTCCTTGTGTGGCCATGTGAATGGCTGCCTTTCTCCTTATGTGGCCACATGTATGGCTTAATTCTCCCTCTGCTTGGCCACATGTTTGGTCTTTATTCTCCTTGCGTGGTCGTGTATGCCTTCTCTTCTTTCTTTGGCACGACCACTTGCATGTTTTCTTTTAATGGTTCTACTTCACACTCTAAACTACAAATTCTTCATGAATCATGAATCCTATATTATAGACTATAATTGAAGAGAATTAAATGGACCGTAAGTAATGTACATGATGACTATGTTAATTAAAGTGGTGGTTAATAAGCCATATGATTTCTAAATGAAATAATGTAATTGTGAAGTCTTTCTAAAATATTATGAATGACATAGGTAAACGTTAATCTCGGATGTGAGTACTTTCACTACTTGTGAGACACCGAATGTATGTATATAATATATTGGATGAACTAAATGTACGAAGATTAAATTAAGTATAATGAAGCAAATCAAATGCTTTTGAAGAACCACTCAGGTACGTTTTTCTTCAGTGAATATGTTTTTACATGGGGAGTCATGTGATCATGGTTTATATGACTATATGTATGGTTTCATTTTCATGAACTATCACCGAGTATTACTCGAGTCAACCTTGAAATTCAAATCATGTTGTAGCTTCAATATCTTATGTTCAATGATGTGTATTGCATTTGGTTCTTAAAACATTATTTTGAGCTAGTATTGCTTAATACTTAGTTACCATTATGCTAAAGCATCCTAGTGCATGATATAAGTTATTCGGTAGCTATGCAATTATATGAACAGGTAATATGTATCATTGAATATCCAGGCTTTAAGCCAGTATTGCTATGAAAATGAATGATAATATGTGTTCAATTGTGGAAAATGGCTTTAAGTAAATGTTATATTAAATAAGAAAGAATATGATGAATGAAAGATGTTCGTAAAGTGATAAAGCCTATGGGTCATAGTTTGGTTGTGGATTAGATAAGCATGCCTAGAGGGATTCAGCAGCTGCCATAGTTAACCTTGTTTGGGTCTTGTTCCTTTATGGAACCATCGTTCGGTCCTTTTAGGTCTATTGTTTGTTCCTTGCTAGAACCATTAATGACCCTGTTTGGGTCTAGTATTTTGTTCCTTTGTGGAACCATAGTTCGGCCCTTTGGGTCCATCATTTGATACCTTCGGTATCCATTGTTCCCGTTATCCACCCTTTGAACTAGTACTTAGCAGGCTATTAAAAGTTTAAAAGACTCAGCAATTTACTCGAAATGAAGAAATATATATATATATATATATATATATATCATTTACCTCACCTATATAATGTGAAAATGATAATGGCCTACTATATTGCTTGGTTTAAATTTCTTTTTTGCCAGAATGATTTCAATGAAATGTAGTTCTCTACTCTTTATTATATAACTAAGATTGCATGACATATGTGAAGTACTGACGACTAAAATAACTCGTATAGATGATGCATGATATATATACTCCCTTATGCTTTAATTGAACATTGAAGGCATATCATACATAATAAATGTGATTAAATGCTTACGATGAAAGCTGTACTATCAATTACTATGAGGTATAGATTATCACAATAATAATATTCATGTTTAGGATTGCAAATTCATTTGGTATAGCAAGGGTGAGATCGTTTAATATTGTAGACTTATATGTTCACATAAATTTAAAAGGTGAAATGAATTTATGATATTTTATTAGAGTTTATCCTTGGAGTTGGTTTCCCCACTAAGCTTTATAGCTTAACACGGGTTTGTTATCCATGTAGGTGCTGGTTAAGATCTAGTGGATCGATAGTTGGTGGCTGGTCAGCCTTTGAAGAAAAGATCTGACTGAGTGCGGTTACTTGAGGATTTCATTATGTATTTTCTTTGGCATTATGTTAGGCCTTTTAATTATAAGTTTGTTTTAAGTTATTGTGCCATGTAATTATTATGGCCCGTTCTGTTTATTATTATCCATTCCTTATCTTTACTAGGTTATGATGGTGATTGATGTTTATACATGGTTAGTGGATTAGGGCATTACAAACATAATGTTAAGTATGTGTATATAATGGTATTTATATGTATAAACTATGGTTATGCATGTAAAATGATATGTAACCATGCAAGGATGCTAATAATGATATTAGAAAACATGTATAACATATAAACAAGGAGAAAGCAATATCATAAGCATGTGAACATGATGTGCCCGAATGGTGTTGATGTTGAAAATCATGTGATATTATGTCATATATAGATAATCACATGTGTACACGATAAAAACATGAATAAAAAAATCATTACGTGTGTGGAACGAATATAATACAACATGAAATCATGTGAACATCATGAAAAAAATGCATAATAAGTGACATTAAGTTTATAAAAGAGTTGTCCTTAGTGTTATGTGGGTAATCCGGGATCATTAGATGTAATGGCTAGCCATAGGGACATATTTACCGTGGTTGCACCATGAGATTTGTCCACATTATACATATTTGAGTTAGCCGACACATAAAAATTTAAGGCGCAGGGTCACTATAAGTGATCTGGCCCTCATTTACATCACTGAAGTCCTCGTCCCGTATATTTAGTTCGAGGATTTCCATTGGTCTTACTAGGGCCAAAATCATAATTATGTAAAATTCAATGTTAAAATGAAATTTTATGAGTAAATGTGTTAATACGTGATTTATATGTTGAAAAAGATGAAAAACCAAGTCAAATAGTTTAAAAAGGGTAAAAATGTATTTATACGAGAAATTAGGGACTAAACAGTAATTTAGCATCATAAATTATGATTAATAGGGTTAAAGGAGACAAATAGGCTAAAAATGGGCAAAACTATAATTTTTAAAAGTTTAAGGACCAAAATATAATTTTGCATCACAAGTAGAAAAATAAGGACTAAAATGAAAATTTTACATTTATGGAAGGTCAAAGGTGAAATAGGGCTAAAAGAGATGTAATTAAATCAAATATAGTGAAATAAAAGATTTAGGTACCAAATCATAATTTACCGTTTAATTAAATAAACTAAATAAAAATGTGAGGAACATAAACAAGTGGTTGAATAAGGTAATTGAAACTAAAGAAATAAATAGAGGTAAAAGAGAAGAAATGGCTAAGTAAGGGTAATTTAGTAATTTGCACTATATATATATATATATATATATTTGTTAAAATTTTGTGTAGTTATATCCACCACTAAGCGAAAATGTTGCTTAGCGCGTTAGTTTATTATGATGACTTCGCGCAGGGACAGGTAGCGAGCTTTTTGGATCAAAGAAAAAGGATGGCATGTACATATATGTATTAGACTTGTTACTATATAATTAGAACTAGCAAGTTTTGTATAATGTTGTAAACTAGTATAACTTGTGGTGTTGATATGTGCGTATAATGTGTGGTATGAATGTGCGCTTGAAACAAAACTTTAGAAGTGTTTGTGTGATTGTTGAAGTCATGGAGGAGGAGAACATCAATTGGGAGTGTTAGTTTGACCATGTAGGTATTTGGAAAGCCTGAAAAATAAGCCGTTATACTGCCCAAATTTTTACCAAATGAATAGTAAATAACTAAAAGAATAGTGAAACTTTATTGCACTTAATTCTCTTAACGCCAATTTAATTAGGCAAGTAACTAAACCACATCGTGAATTTTGACACACATAATAGTACATCATCAAAGTATTAGGGTATTACAAAACTAAGTTCAGTGGTATAATTTAAGGAGAAATTGAGGTCAAATAGGCTCTCAAAATAAAAAATGAAGAATTTTTCCGGACCACAATAGGTTTGACCAAATTTTGATAGCCTTTAAAATATTCCATAAACCTTCGAAAATTATTTCATTTGCATGGACTTATTTGAGATAATCCCAATTAATATTTAGAAGTAAAAAATAATTTTTCTGATAGCTTAGAATTTTTAAATTTTGGACCGGTAAAAATTGGTCTCTAGACTTAAAAATAATGCTAGAGACCTCTAAAAAATTATATGAACATATGGATTCACTTGAAATATTATGGAGGATTATTTGATAGTGGAAAATTAATTTTACGATTATTTTAAACAATGAGTTTTCGGACCGAAGGAAATTTATCGAACCAAAAAATAGTGTTCGATTGACCTAAATATATTTGTGAAGCCTAATAAATATTTTTATAGCATTATGGACCTATTTTTATGAGAAATTGAACAAGAAAAATAGTAGAAAAATAATTGGGCCAAAATAATGGTTATTTAAGTGAATTTGGGTCATTTGGTTGGACTTGATTTAGCCTAATTGACATGGGTATATCAGGGTCAAAAATCAAATTTCTCATGAAAAATCTCCCATTTTCTCTCCTTTTCTAGTCGTCCTCTATATCCCTCAATTTCTCCCATTTTCTTCCTTCATCTCTTATATAATCCCACGTAAATTTTTATCTTAGATAATTGTATGACCCTATTGTTAGTGTAAGCCCTAGCCCCAATGCATTGTTATAAAACACTCTAGTTAATAAATGAGGCATTTGTTTTATCTATTGTATTCCTGTGCATATCAATTGGTAGAACTATCCAAGAATGTTGTTTCAGTTTAAGTTATCGTGTGTGAGGCACATGGTTGTAAGACCATGAAACAAATGTGACTTCATTCTAAATATCCCTAGTAAGTCATTATTATGGGAATAACAATTGAATTAAGACTAGTATGCTCTATCTGATAAGATGAGTTCTGTCTTACCGATCATAAGAACAAGAGTGTCAATCAAAGATCATAGATACATGTTTAGAACATGGTATTTGGATTCGATCCTTTCATGAGAACACTACATGGTATGAGTCATAAGCGTTTCTCATATGCAAGTTTAGCATTAGAGTTCTTAGACCTAAAATCTCTATGAAACTCTTTATGAATTACTGTGTACTTTGACATACACCTAACATGCTCGTAATAGGGTGACAAGTATGGGTATGCTTGGGTATGCACTGATCCATATTAGAGAGCATGAGAAAAGTGAAGGGATTACCCCTCTCAATAAGAGAGAAAATATCATCGGCCACTTGATCAGTGAACTAAGAAGTGTATGGCCATACCGAGATGAAATAATGAGTAATCATTATTTATTTGAGAGTTTAGTGCCACTGGAATATCAAGAAAGGAATTAGTATATATAAGGATGACTGGTTCCATGCCTTATATTAATTCTGATATCTAAGGGGAATGGACTATTTCAAATTGCATTAGGTCACTAAATGCCATTTGCATTTTCATTTAATTTGGAATGCTATAATATCTTGCTAGAGAGTATATATAGCCTTTGAATTAATTTATTAATTTATTGTCAATATTAAATGGACCTATAGGATCACACACAGAGCATGAGGCTTAAAACATGTAATTAAAGTATTGGGCATTAATTTGGGCTTTTATTTTAAAGTCAAATTAATATGGATAGTGGGTATTAAATTACTAAGTGGACTTTGGCCCATGGAGATTGAAAAACATGGCAAAAGGAGTGAATAAATAAATTATTTATTTATCTTTAGATAATTGGTTATTTATCTTTAGATAATTAAGTTAATTAAATTTAAATTCCTATATGTCTTTGAATCAATATATACCACTTAATTAGGAAGTGATGGAGACTGATTTTACTACCTAAATAATAGTAAATTTCGGCACACACAAAACCCTAAGCTAAGTGATATATATAGATTATAAGTAACTTTGCCATTTAGGGTTTTTTCTCTTTCTAAGCCGCCACTCTCAAGGGGAAAGGACTCTTCCTTCTTCTCTTGATTTTTGGGCAGCATTTGGTGAACATTAGGAAGAACAAGATCAGGTCTTGTGTCTTTAGTTCAATACCCATTCCCAAATATACATACATAAAGCTAGCACTCTCCGTATTAAGCATTGCTTGCAATTGTGTGTGTGAACATAGAGAGGAGTGGCATAAAGGCTATTCCTTTGGCATTGGTGGTGAAGATCTAAGGTGAATAAATCCTTCTTAGTTGCTGGCAATCATCAAAATCAAATCTTGAAGTGCATCTAAAGTTGTAAGTTTTAAAACCTTAAAATTGCATGTTTTCGATTCTTGTTTATGGATTGTGTGGTATGTATGATCGATTTTATTATTTTTTTTGCTGGGTGAACATCATATATATGCCATGTCATATTCCATCAATGGTATGAGAGACTAAAAATGCTTATTTTTGTGCTTTAGATGCATTAAATATTTAATCAAAAATCGTTCGTTTAAAAACATGAAATGCTGAAATTTTATGTTTTGAGTTTTTTTGCATTGTTTTAGTGTAAAAATGATTTCAAATGATTAGATTGGTATTATAATTAATATGACATGTTAATATACTATCCTAAGATGTTCTTAGAGCTGTTCATGGTCGGATTTAATTGTAAATACCTGATGGTACATGTTAATCTTGAAACTAGGTGCTAGTTGTCATGATATGTGATTGTTTAACAACTAGTTTTCAAAATTAAATGTAAAAATGATTTTGGCATGTTTGTAAGTGATTTTTAAAGATTAAATATCTGGTCTGGACATATTTTAAAATTTATTTTAATTCTGGACCATGACAATTTAATTGATTAATTTTAAAATCACTTAAAACTATGACTAGTTTGTGTTTGTTACATGTTTAATCAACATTGTTTTTTTTTATTAAAATGGTTAAAACACATTTAGATCAGATCGGTACAGAACATTAACTCAGTATTTGTGACCTTATTTAAATTATTAAATGACTCATAAAATTATTTTAAGTGTTTGTGCATTTTTATGGCATTATATGAGCATTAAACAACTAGTTTCATTGTTGTTTGTTTGTTTTAATATGAATGTCGTGTATGATATATATGCTCTTCATGATTTTATCTTTTAATTCATGTTTGTACATATTATATGTATTTTTTATATTTATGCACTATATGACATAAAATTAAAAATGACAAAATTGAAAATTACACTAGAGTTGATTTATGGCACAAATCTAACTAGTTTGTGTTTTGGGCTTTTAAGAGAACTTATTCAATAAGAGGTTTTAGTCCATTGGGCTTCGGCCAAGGCCCATCATGGGGTCCTTTCTTAAAAGTTCAAGTACACAATTTCCATTAATGGGCTTGGCTAAATTAATTAAAATTTGACTTTGTTTTATCCATGAATGTTATGTATATTTATTTGCTTGTTTTGTGTGATGAATGGATATGCATGGTGCATTCATGGGCCCTGGGTTTTTGTAATTAAATATGGCCTGTGTGCCATCATGTATTATTGTAAAAGTTTCATGTATTTCTTAGAATATAATTTATTTGAAGACTTTGTAAATCAAGACGAAGCCTACCGGAGTGGAGAAGCCCAACTCGAAGATTCTTATGTAATAGTATAGAATCTTAGTTGTAGGTTTTTGGGCCCATGTTTGTCATGCTTTACTTTATGCAATTATATATATATGCATGCTATGAATTGATGACTAAGTGAATGCCATGTAAGCCGTAATAAAATGAATCCCTAAAATAGTAAGTCACAAAGTTGCCTTCCTAATTCAAAACATGTCAAGGCATCGATCATCGGTCACGTAGACTATGAGTCCTAGATGCGCCCGATTATCTTTGTGAGGCATGGGTTGTGAATGTAGGTTAGACTTAACATGGAAAGGGATGCTTGGACCTAGACAACTAATAATGGGTTTGTGCTATAACATCTTAAGATGTTAGCCCATTTGATCCAAGAGTCATGTATGAGACATGATTGGAGTTTTCCTACCTAAGTAACTTAACTTGTTAGGTGTACAAGCTCAGCTTGACAAATAAGTTGTTGTGAAAAGTGGATATTGGCCCACATTAAATCACTAATGCGAATTATTTAAAGGAATATTAATTCGGTTTGTGGGATTATAAATAAGACCTCATTTAATCTTGATAAGTTTTATTGTAGATTGAAAATGGCTTCTTCAAACAACAACTTTTTATTGCGATTGGTCCTGGAAAAGGACAAATTGAATGACACCAATTTCATAGACTGGTCTCAAAACTTAAGAATAGTTCTTAAGCAAGAGAAAAATTCATATGTTTTGGATGCACCCTTGCCTGAAGAACCTGGTAGGAATGCCTCTATTGTTCAAAAGGAAACTTTTAAAGCCAAGAAGAGCGACTCCAATGATGTGACCTATTTGATGCTGGCCACTATGGTGCCTGACTTGCAAAAGCAATTTATGGACCTAGAGGCTTATGTGATCATGGTGCACCTCAAGGAGATGTTCCAAGAGCAAACTCGTCATGAGAGGTTCGTGACAACAAAGGCCTTTATTTCTTGCAAGATGGCTGCAGGTACTCCTGTTAGTACCCATGTACTCTTAAGAAGCTTGAGGAACAAGTCCCAAAAGAATTGGCTACTGACTTGATCTTAGGTTCATTGACTGATGATTATGATCCATTTTTGATTAATTATAACATGTATGAAATTAACAAGACAGTCACCGAGCTTCATGTGATGCTTAAGAATGCGGAAGAGAACATTCGAAAGACCAATCCCGTACTTATGGTTCAAGGGGGCATTAAGAAGGGACCCGCTAAGGGAAAGGCAAAGGGAAAGGCAAAACCCAAGAATGACTTGGGTCGGTTCAAGTCAAATGGGAGTGCACCTCAGGCCCAACCCAAGCCCAAAGCACAAAAGCTCAAGGAGAGTGAGAGCACATGCTTCCATTGCAACAAGATAGGGCATTGAAGGAAGAATTGCACTCTCTTCAAAGAAGAATAAAAGAAGAATGGAGCCAAGGCGTCCAATTCTGATACTTTTGTTATTGAAATTAACCTTTCTATTTCTACCACTTGGGTATTAGATACCGGTTGTGGTTCTTACATTTGTTCAAATGTGCAGGAACTAATAAATCGGCGGTTACTTAAGAAGAATGAAGAGGACCTCTGTGTGGGGAATGGAGCACGAGTTGTTGCCATGGAGATAGGTGACTATCAACTCACTTTACCTTTCAGACTTTGTTTAGTTTTGAAAAATTGTTATTATGTGCCTGCTATGAGTAGAAACATTATTTCAATTTCTTGTTTGGATTTGGATGAATTTGATTTTATTATTAGAAATGGCAATGTTCATATTCGTCGCCGAGGCATTTCATATGGCAATGCCATCTAACAAAATGACCTTTATATCCTTGATCTACAAAACAAAGAGTCTATATACAACATTAATACAAAGAGGGTTAAATCAAATGAATTGAACCCTACTTACTTCTAGCATTGTCGTTTAGGGTATGCAAATGAAAAACATATTTCAAGACTCCATAAATTTGGAGTAGTTGGGTCATTCGACTTAGAGTCTTATGACATATGTAAGCCATGTTTGCATGGAAAAATGACAAAAAGTCCTTTTAACAAGAAATGTGAGAGGACTAATGACTTATTGGAACTAATACATACCGATGTATGTGGAACATTAAGTACACAAGCTATAGGTGGTTTTAGCTACTTTGTGACATTCACAGATGACTTCAATAGATATGGCTACATCTATCTAATAAAGTACAAGTCTGAAACTTTTGAGAAATTCAAAGAGTTTAAGAATGAAGTAGAAAACCAACTTGGCAAAAGTATAAAAGCCATTTGATCAGATCGAGGTGACGAATACTTAAGCCAAGAGTTTGACAATCATCTGAAAGAGTGTGGTATTATTCCATAGCTCACTCCTCTTGGAACACCACAATGGAATGGTGTGTCCAAAAGGAGAAATCGAACTCTGTTGGACATGGTTCGATCAATGATGAGTCAAGCAAATCTTCCCGTCTCCTTTTGGGGTTATGCATTAGAAACTACTGCATTTCTATTAAATCGTACTCCAACTGAAGCAATTGAGAAGACACCATACAAAGTATGGACTAGAAAAGAACCCAATATGTCATTTCTCAGGATTTGGGATTGTGAAGCACATGTTAAGAAATTAACATCTGATAAACTAGAGTCCAAATCCACCGTCTGCTTATTTTTGTGTTATCCCAAAGAAACAAAGGGATACTACTTTTACTCACAAGCCGAGAACAAAGTATTTGTTACTTGTAAGGTTGTTTTCTTGGAAAAGGAGTTCCTTCTCAAGAAAGACAGTGGGAGTGAAGTAGAACATGGAGAAATTCAAGCACCACAAACTCTTATAGAGGATGAGTTGGAAATGGGATCAAGTTCACAACTAGTTATGGAATAAGAACCCATTACACAAGAACCTAGAAGGTCTGATAGGGGACGTCAGGAGATTGAGAGATACGGATTTCTAATCACTGACAGTGACACTATTGAGTTAGTAGATCATGAGGATCCTACTATCTATCGAGAAGCTATTGAGAGCCCAGACTCGGAAAATTGGCTTAAAGCCATGAAATTTGAGATGCAATCAATGTAAGATAACCAGGTTTGGACCTTGGTTGATCCATCGGAAGGTGCTAAGGTAATTTAATGCAAGTGCCTATTTAAACTCAAAGCTGATAAGACCTACAAAGGTAGACTAGTAGCAAAAAGGTTTTCAACAAACTCATGGTGTAGACTATGATAAGACCTTTTCGCCTGTAGCCATCTTTTCCTAAGATGTTTACTTTTAAAGGAAGAAGTCTTTTGTATTCACAACTTTTTTGATGCGTAGATTGGTTTAACAAGTACAGTTTCATCATTGAACATATAATATAAGATAAGAATCTAATCCCATAATTCTTATCTAGAGCTCTTTAAAACCTCAACCTTATCACCAAAGCTTCTACTATTGCTCTCCTTCTTGTTTACACTATGGATAGCCTTAAGCCACACCCCAGTCTAAAAGAAAATAACAGCCTTATCCATTACATGCCTACAACTAATAAATAGTCAGTCCCTCCCTATTCTCCTATCTGCAATCCTAAATAAATCAAAATTTTTGCCATAAATAACTTATTCTATTACATGCACCTTTTTAAAAATAAAAGATGTGTTCCTGACAACATAAAATTCTTTCACTTAGATCTTTCCTGGACTATCACTTTTTAACTTTCTCCCAATACTCTTGGTTGTACTAAGGAATTATGGTTTTTATGGTGTTTGTCAGTTCTCCACACTCATGCCATCCTAATTCATTTTTTTGAAGTTCATTATTTCCTTAATGATGCAAACAACCACTCTTCTTTGCTTTTCCAGTTCCTGGAATGATATTCCTTACTTAGTTAGTGGAGATGACAAATTCAAAAAATCATTTAGGATCACCAATTATGGCAGAAATCTTAATCAGTGGCAGATAACTATATTACTATTTACTTTTGCACTAGGCCATATATTTAGAATCCTACTCAATAGGTCTTTTGGGCCTAAAATCAAGCTCATCTCTAGTAGGTTTTTAATCTGGCAAAGTTCATTGAAAATCTAATGATCAAAGCCTAGTTACATCTTAACCTCTATAAAATGAATGAAGTTAACCTACTCAAGCTACCTGCACCCATCTTCGATACATTTGAATCATCAAGCAGTTCACAAAGGAAGAGTTATTGATTTTAAGATTCTCAAGACCTTTGGAGTATTGATAATAATTTCAAAGAACCTGAAGACCTGAGCATAGAAGATTATTTAACTGCTATTGATAAAAAGCTCAAATAGGAAAAAGACAGTGATGACGTAGATCATGAAGATATGAATATGTCACCATCTCATGAACAAATAAAAAATTAGAGTGGGAGACAATAATAGTAGTTAATGGTCTTAGTTACCTTACCTTATCCTACTTTTATAAAAGTTTCTCTTTTAAAATGTAATCTTACTGGAATCCTTATTTTAAGGATTCCTATCCTACTTAGTGCTGGATGATGTAAGCAATGATGTATTTTTCCACTATCAGTTGCCTATATAAGGCTTATTAATTATAAAAGTTCAGCAAAATTTAAAGAGTTTTCAAATTTGCCTTAATAAATAAAATTATAGGTTTCTAAATTTCTCTCTTTTTCTTATCATTACTCTATCTTAATTATCAATCTAAGATCCTGTTATTAGCTTTACAAGTTTTATGAATCATATCATAACCAAAGAGGATAATCCACCAATGGTAAAGTAGTGCCTTCATAAATTAGTCATAATTGGTTCGGATCTAGTTCGTAGTTCTATGTCTATCATAAATAAGGGATTAAATTATAATTATGGAGGAAACAAAATAGTAATTATGGAATGGACTGTGAAAATAAATGTGGCCAAATTATATTAGTAAAAAAAGGATTAATGAAGAAAAGGAAAAATATTATATGAGTTTAATAGTAATTTTACAAGCAATTAAGAGTGCAGGAGCCAGTAATAATAGTTTATGGAAATAAATATGTGAATTAATTCAATGTTCAATGGGATATAGAAATGAAAATAAATTAAAGAATAAAAGCAACAAGGAAAATGCAATTAAGGAAAGGCATTAAAGACTTAGAATAAAAAGTTAACCGTTATGGGCCCATTGTATAAGAGTAATACACTTAAAGATGAAAATTTAAAATTTATTAGTGCAATAAAACATAAGTAAAAGTTTCAACGAAAGTAAATGATAATTTAAAAGTAAAGTAACAAACAAGGAGGGAATGGTAAATTAGAAACTAAATTAGGTGCCTAATTGTAAATTAGACATAAAAGAAAGGGTTGAAAAAAGAAGAAATAAAAGCTAGTATTTAAATATAAATTGGAAACTAAATGAAAATTATAGCAAGAGTATAAATATAAAGAGTAAAATTAGGTTATTGAATTTTTAGATAAAAGTGAAAGAAAATGACTGGTATGAATAAAATAAGAAAATAAGGATTAAAGTGAATTATTTATAAATAAATTAGAATAAGATAATTAATGATGATAATAAAATCAAACGAGTACGATGGAAACAAGATTGATATAGTAAATGCTTTAGAGGAAAATTTTATTTTTGATGAAAAGTGCAATACGATAAGGATAACAATAAAGTTGAATAAGAGAACCAAATTGTACAATGGGTAAGAAAATGGAGTAATGTATTACATATGAAATATGAGGAAAAATATTAAATTAATTATAGACTAAGTATAAAATATGGAAATAAATAATTAGAAGCATGTATGACGATGAAGTAGTTATAAATGATAATAGAAAGTAACAGGTAATGATATGTATGTGTTAAGAAAGAAATGGACAACCTAATAGAAGGAAATGAAATAAGAATAACTAGTTAGTAATGATGCAAATTACGAGTTAATAAAGGGATCAAAGAACTGAAACTTGAGATTGAGAAATAAAGATATTTGATTCAAATAGCGTAGAATATTAGATAACAATTTGGATAAAAACAAAAATTTTAAACTTGTGTGTGTGAATGTGAAATTTGTTAGTTAGTTATCGACCACTAGACATTTTATGCTTAGTGTGTAGCTATTTATAGTGCATAGGTATTTGAAGGTTATAGGTGAGAGAGTTCAAAGGGACAGACATTAGAAGCCAACAGAGTCCTACAACGAAGGGAAATTTGTGTATTATGTGTGGCGTGTATAAATAAAACTATATTTTATATGTACATTATGTTGGAATATTTGCTGAATTACATTTGAATAAATTTGATATAAGAGTGTTACATGTTTTGGATCAGAGCACGGTTAAAGCAATCCTAAGATTGAAGTTAGGTGAAATGGTTAAATATACATGCCACGAGGACATGAATAGATGAGGTGATTAGAAAAGTAAAGCGACTAGTCCCACTTGATGTAAACTAAGAAATAAGTAAAAAATATTTTAGAATTAGAAAGTATAATAAAATAGTAGTATTTTTAGCTACTCAATGCAAATAAATTTTGAGGATGAAATATTCTTTAAAGGGGGAGAATTGTATAGGCTCAAATTTTCAATTTTCATGAATAGTATTTTTAAGGCCGTAAATAGTGCTACAAGGGTGGCATCGAGTGCGATCATACCAGCACCAATGCACTGGATTCCATCAGAACTTTGAAGTTAAACGTGTTTTGGCAGGAGTAGTAGTAGGATGGATGACCTCCTAAGAAGTCTTTGTGTTGCATCATTAGAAAGTAAATGTGTTGTTCCATTAGAAAGTATAAATTAAATCGAGTCCAATGGTATAATTTAAGGAGAAATTATGGTTGTATAGGCTCTTAAAACAGACAATGAAGAATTTTCCCAAATCATAATAAGGTTTGAACAAATTTTGATGGCCCTAAAAATATTCCATAGACCTTTAAAAATTATTTTCTTTGATAGACCTACTTAAAATAATCCAAATTCAAATTTGGAAGTGAAAAAAAAATTTCTAACAAATTTCAATTTTTGAGTTTTAAGTTGGTAAAAATTGGTCTCTAGGCTTAAAAATAATGCTAGAGAGCTTTGAAAAATTATATGCACACATGGATTCACTTGAAATATTATGGAGGATTATTTGATAGTGAAAAATCAATTTTACGATAATTTCTAAAATGAGTTTTCGGACGAGTGAAAATTTATCAAAGCAGGAAACACTGTCCGATTGACCAAAAAATATTTATTAAGCCTAATAAATATTTTTTCTATCATAATGGACCTATTTTTATGAGAAATTAAGCAAATAAAATAGTAGAAATATATTTGGGTCAAAATAATGATTATTTAAGTGAATTTGGGCCAATTGGTCGGACCTAACTTGGCCCAATTCATATTGGTATGTAAGGGCAAAAAATCATATTTCTCTTAAAAACACTCCCATTTTCTCCCCTTTTCTAGTTGTCCTCTATATCCCTCAATTTCTCCCATTTTTTCCTTTATCTCTTATATAATCCCACCCAAATTTTTATCCTAGATAATTCTAAAGGTCTAATTCTATCTCTATCCATCTCTAGAACACAATTAAAGTCAAAAAAGTGGATGGAATTATGAAGAAAAAGGTTTAAAGAAAAATTCAAGTTAAATTAGTGATATTTTAGTAATTTTAATATATTTCTAGGTAGATTTTGATGTAGAATTTTTTATTGTAAGTTTAATTTGAATTATGGATGAAGAAAATTGAGAAAAAGAAGCAAGGAAAAATTCAGCCAAGGTGGAGTTTTAGGGGAAATCAAGTGGAATCAAGAGGAAAATGGAAGGAAAAGATGAAAAATGAAGAAAAATCATAGAGAGAGCTTGAAAAATAGGTAAGTGATACCTAAACTAACTAATTTCATGTAAACCTAATTTATATATTTTAAAGCTTTTGATGTAATTAATGCTTAAATCTAAATTAAAGGTAAAATAATGAAATTTAATATCAAAGAACTAATTTGCGGTGAAAAATTGTATAGAAAAATGCATAAAAGTGTGAAATTAGTTTGAAAACCTATTATTTCACTTAGGAAAATAATTAGGCAATGTGTGCCTGAATTCAAATTATGGTAAATTGATATAATTAGATGGTAATTAATGAGATACATGATGCTAAAGGCATGAAACTATAGGTAGAAATAGTATATTAGTTATCTAACCTATTATGTAAGTATATAGATATAAGGTTACATAAGGAATTAAATTGATTTAAGGTAAAAATAATGTTTAATATGCTTGAGAAACATAGTTCGAATGAATTTTGTGGGTTAAATAAAAATGTACATATGTGGACTAATGAAGGCCGAATGGTATGGCATGGTAATTTGAAAGTATAAGTAATGAAAATAATGAAACAATGTTAGATACATATAATTTAAACCTTAAAAACATGATGAGCATTATAAAAGATATAAAAAGAATCATGAAAGTATGTGTAACCTATGTGACCGAATGGTAATTTATTAAATCATGAAAGAATACATTTGGAAAACAATGAAAAGTATTAAATGTATGTGATTTATGCTTTAATAACATGGCATGAATGATGTATGGCATCAAATGAAACATGGATGATAGGGCACTATATATGGTCGAATGGTATGCCTAGTTCATTTGATATGGTTTTAATGATTATGTATATAGAAACAATGCTGCATAAGAAATAGATGAATTGGATGTGTATGATGTGAAATGACATTGATGCATAATGAGGAAATGTGTAAAATTATGCATACTTTTATATGAATGATATGAAAATAGTTTTGCCCTTAGTATTTAGTAGCGAAACCAGAGGTATAGGATACAATGGCTAGCCATAGGGCCATTTACTATAGTAGCGAGTCATTGTGACTCGCAATAGTGGACCAAAGGCGGTTATACACCATAAGTATGAGAAAGGATGATAGAAATGAAAAAAAGAGAAAAAAGACAGTATGATACTAGTTGAGGTGTTGGCTCTCCATCTGGTGACCTCAACTTATATTAGATATATAAGCTCGTGTCTTATATGTCTAACTCGAGGGTTTTCGTTACTATAAAAGCTATTAGGGGCAAAACTAAAATAATAGTAATAATACAATGGAAAATGGAAAATGATGGTAAATAATAAGTAAAGATGATAATTTAGGATTAAAATGGAGGAAGTATGATAAAATACGTAAACAAGAATAAAAGGGTTAAAAGATGATGAAATTGTAGTTAGGAAGGATAAAAATGGAATAAATTTGGTAAATGGAGGGCAATTTTGTAATTTGGAGAAAAAGATTATAATATAAAAAGAAAATTGTTATTTTGGTAAAAGAATTGATTTTAAAGACTAAAATGATGGAAAACGTAATTTATGGATTAAAAATGTAAAAGTAAGGGAAAATGCTTAAAAAGAAGAAGTTAGGGATAAAACGGTAATTATGGTAAAAATTGGGACATAAATGTCAATTTTGTTAAAAAAAGAATATAAATGTCATTTTGATAAAAGATAAGACATAGATGGCATATTGGTAAAAGATGAGACTTAAATTTTAGTTGAAAAAAAGTTAAGGACTTAAATGTAGATTTGAAAACAGATGAAAATGTAAGTAAGGTTTTGATAAAAGATGAAAACTTTAGGGGTAAAGGTGAACTTTTACCCTAAATTAAGGGTAATAGTGATAATTTGTATTAAAATAAGAATTATAATAAGTAAAGTGAGAAATTAAGGAAAATAGTAAAATTTAAAAATATTTAAGAGTAATTAAGAATTTAATTGAGATAATATTTTATTTGATAAATTGAATAAGGGAAATGAATTATATTGGAATTCGCAATAATAAAATTAGTATGTTTAGTTGAGACCAAAATTGTAAGTTATAATGAAATTAGAATAAAATTTAGAAATTGTGGTAAATAAAATAATTGATTGAAGAATACTAAACATGTAAATAAAGGGCAAATAACATGAAAAGTGGGATTAAATGATTAGTAAGGGCAATTCTATAATTAAACAAGAAAAAAAGGGTAAAAATGTAAATCTATTCTAAAATTATAGATAAGAGCGATAAAATGGTAAAAAGAATGAAAATGTAGGAAAATAAGGTGTACAAGGACTAAATGGCAATTTACCACTGCATGAATAAATGTTAATGACTAAGATGTAATTTGAGGAGTAAACATGAAATAAAAGATGTAAAAGAGTAAAAAGGATAAATTAGCACTATAATTAGTGAATTATGTGGTAAAATGGAAATTTAGATACTAAAATGTAATTGTCATCTAAAATTGGGAAATAAGTATGTAAAAGAGGGACGAATGGTAAACTGGAAACTAAATTATGGGGTGATTGTAAATTAGACGCAAAAAGAGGGGTTGAAAAAAAATAGAAATGAAAGCTAGTATTTAAATATAAATTGGAAACTAAATGAAAATTATAGCAAGGGTATAAATATAAAGAGTAAAATTAGGTTATTGAATTTTTGAGATAAAAGTGAAAGAAAGTGATATCTATGAATAAAATAAGAAAATAAGGAATAAAGTGAATTATTTATAAATAAAACAGAATAAGACAATAATGATTATAATATAATTAAATGAGTATGATAAAAACAAGATTGATATAGTAAATTCTTTAGAGGCAAAATGTATATTTGACCAGGAGTGCAATACAACAAGGATAATAGTAAAATTGAATAAGAGAACCAAACACTACACTGGGTAAGAAAACAAAGTAATGTATTGAATATGAAATATGAGGAAAAATATGAGGTTAATTGTAGACTAAGTATAAAATATGAAAATAGATAATTAAAAGCGCGTATGATGATGAAGTATTAGGTAATGACACATATGTATTTAGAAAAAAATTAACAACCCGATACAAGGAATTGAAATAAGAATAACAAGTTAGTAATGATGCAAATCAGGAGTTAATAATGGGATCAAAGAAATGAAACTTAAGAATGAGAAATAAAGGTTTTTGATTCAAACAGCGTAGGATATTAGATAAAAACTCGGATGAAAACAAAAATTTTAAACTTGTATGTGTGAATGTGAAATGTGTTAGTTGGATATCTACCATAAGGCATTCTATGCTTAGTGCATAACTATTTACTACGCGTAAGTATTCCTGGAGTCATCACCATGGCCATAGGAAGGATTCCTGGAGTCCATAGGACTCTTATTAAGGAAGATATATAATTCGATCAGAAAACTAAGCTAGGTTTCCGGAATAGGTGTTCGAGGTCCTGAACTTACCTTTAGTTTTGGACTCATAAGGTTAGAACTCTTTACTCAATGTTTTATTAGGTGGTGACTCCTTGATACCTATCTTGTGGCACCCAGCATATGCCCTCATAGGTTGATCACCAACAATGGCATAAGGGTATCATGAGACTCTGTCTCATTCCTTTTTGTAGCTAAGACGGACGAAAGAGTTCACATGTGTGTTGACTATCAAGATTTGAATAAAGCCTGCACAAAAGATGACTTCTTTTTAGCCCATATAGATATGTTTGTTGATAGTGCCATGATGTGCATGATGTATAATTTTGTTGATGGATATGCTAGTTACGATCAAATGCTCAATAAGATTGTAGATCAAATCAAGATAGTGTTTATCACGGAATGGAAAACTTTTGCCTAAAAGGCGATGCCTTTTGGTTTAAAAAATGCTGGTGTAACCTATCAAAGGATGGAAACCAAGATCCTTCAAGACTTTATTCACAAAGAAATGGAGGTATACATAGATGATATGATGATCAAGTTGGTAACTAGGGAAGGTCACTTGAGGCCTTAGAAAAGTTCTTTCAAAGGATTGATAACTACAACCTTTGCTTTAACCTAAAGAAGTGCATATTTAGGGTTACCTATGGAAAGCTACTTGGCCATGTAGTTAGCCAAAGAGGGATTGAAGTAGACTCAAATAAGGTAATGGTAATTAGAGAGATGTCAGTACCTAGAAAAGAGAAAGAAATTAAAGGGTTCTTAGGTCGACTTCAGTATATCAACCTATTTGTTGCTAAGCTTACTTCAATTTGTGAGCCAATCTTTAGCATAAGTGAACATCTCTTGCATCCATCAATGCTACAGCCACTACGACCACCTAAACTCCTAATCCTATATCTAGAAATTGAGGAAAGCTCGATAGGTGCTATGATGGTCCAAGAAGATGAGATTGGGATCTAATTTCCAGTCTGCTATATTGGTAAGAAGTTATTGACTTATAAAGCAAAGTATGAAGAAGTTGAGAAAATTTGCTTAGCCTTCATCTGGGCTGCTAAGAAACTGAGACACTACTTCTACTCCTATGAGGTTCAGGCAACAGCCAAATACAACCCTCTTAGGTACCTTCAGATGGCACTGTCTTTGTTAGGAAAAATAAGAAGATGGTTGATACTGTTGCTAGAGTTTAAGGTCGAATTTATCACTAGAAAAACCATTAAGGGTCGTGCAGTGACTGAATTCCTAGTTGAGAATCCATTAGAAAGGGACCAATTTGAGTACGAGTTTCCCGATGAATATGTTGCAGCCGTTATGATTCAACAGTGGTAGATGTATTTTGATAGAGATTTTAATAGTAAAGGTATTGGGTAGGGATAATCATCATCACACCAGACAAAGAAAATCTCCCTTAGGCCAAAAAGCTAAGATATAAAGCTACTAACAATAAAGCAAAATATGAAGCTTGTGTTATGGGTTAAAGGCATTGGTGGCCTTAGAGGCAAAGATAGTAGAGGTGTTTGGAGACTCATCACTGGTAGTCTACTAGGTTTGAGGTGAGTGGGCCATCAAAGAGGAGAGGTTGTTGCCTTATGTTGAATGCTTGAAAGGTTTGGCTGGGCAATTCAAAGTTTACACCTTTAACTTTATGCCCAAGGATGAGAATCTACTGGCAGATGCCTTAGTAACTTTAGTCTCCGTATGGGATAACCCACCAGGGGTAGTTATGAAGCTAGTACTAATTACCAGTTTTGATATGTCATGTTTTGAAATTGAGCAGGTGATGAACACTTAGACAGTCAATGGTAAACCATGGAACTATGATGTCTAGAATTACCTGCAAGGATTGGTTTCCCCTTAAGAAGCCACTAAGAAAGATAAAAGTATGATTCACAAGTTGTCCACTCCATTCATTAGTTTGGATGGAACCTTATACAAAAGGCAGCTTAATGGCATTCAATTAAGGTGTTTAAATAAGAAAGAAGCCATAAAGGTTATGGAAGAAACTCATGCTAGTGTTTGTGGAGCTCATATGAATGGTTTGACGCTTGCCAAGAAGATTATGTGACAAGGGTTCTTTTGGATTACCATGGATATAAATTGTTCCAAGTATGTGAATATATGCCATATGTGTCAACAATATGCAAATTTGAGGCATTTGCTATTTTCCAAGTTATACAACCTCACATTTTCTTGGTCATTTGCAGCTTGGGGTATAGATATCATGGAAGGGGTGCATCTAATAACTTCCAATAAGCAGACATATATAATAGTCGCTATTGATTACTTTAGCAAATTGGTAGAAGCTAAATCTTTTAAAAAGATTAGTGCAAGGGAAATGGCCAGATTTATTGAGCAAAATCTGATATGTTGATATAGACTACCCCATCATATTATTTCTGATAATAAGGCCCAGTTCTAGGTGGAAACAAATCAATTGCTTAAGAAATATGGAGTAGAGCACCATAAATCTTCTCCCTATCACCCTTAGGCTAATGGTACGGTTGAGGCAGTGAATAAGAATGTAAAGAAGATATTGTCCAAAATGGTGCAAACTTACAAGGACTGAATTGAGAAGTTATTGTTAAAATTATAAGGTTATAGAAAAACCATTAGAACCTCAACAGGAGACACATCATTTTTTTTTGTATACAAGAATGAAGCGAAGTAGAGGTTAAACTCCAATCTTTGAAAGTAATCTTAGAAGCCCAATTGCCAGAAGCAGATTAGGCATAATAGAGGTTGTTATAGTTCAATCTACTAAATAAAGACTGGATGAGGGTGTATTATCACAACCAGATTTATCAGAAAAGATTAGCTTGATCATTTAGGAAAAAGGTCAGGAAGCATCCTCTGAAAGAGGGTGATATAATATTTAAGTAGATGAGGCAAGGTGTACCAATTTACATAGGCAAGTTTAGGCCCATATTAGAAGGTCCATTCATATTAAAGAAGCTGCTATCAAAGGGCACTATGATCCAAACTAATAGTGATGGAATTGAATTTAAAGAACCGATCAACATTAATAAGCTTAAAAGGTGCCATGGCTAAGATTCAAAATCAAGGAAAGAGATTAAAGCCCTACTTAGGTGCTATTAGGATTGAATCCAAGGTTAAATGGAATTTTGTATTTATGAATTAATTTCAAATCATCAGTATACATGTGAAAATCCAGTTGAAATGTGCACTCATATTATGCAATTATTTGTTAATACAAACATAGATGTTTATTAAACATACTTAAAATTGCCCAAGTCCTTGTTTAAAGATATCATACGTGTATATTTATCAATTATCTTCTACTGTTCCCTTCACCATTATAGTACCTTTAGTTAGGTTACTCTTTTATTGACGGTAGAGCCAAGATGATGCTTTTCTAGATTTCTAGAGGCATCAAACAATTGGCCAATAACACAACAATGATAGATTATCTTCTTTGAAATTAATAAGAGAACTCAGACATAAGACAAAAAAACTAAGTGAGATACCTAGTGGAAGCTTTCCTAAAGACCAGGAGTTTTAAGGAAGACATGCATGGACTACTAGCCAGATCGCATCTGAGACAAGATCCCCCTAACTGCTTAGGATGTAATCTATGCATTTCTTCATACATTCTTGCATCCATGTATAAGTTTACATGTATTCCACAAGCACGATGCTTTACTTTACACATACTTTTTTTATGTACATATTTTGCGCTTTGAACACATCACACACAACTTTTTGCATATTTTGTTGTACATACAACTTTGTTGAAAAAATGAAAGCAAACTCTGTATCTTTGTCTTAATTCAGCTAAAATCAATAATTCCTTTGAGTTTTCATGTGTGACCTACTAATTGCAAGGCCTAAAAATTTAGGGGATTTCTCATGTCAAGATGACCATTGCAGCGCTGTCTTTTTGCCCATTTTAGGGAGTGTTCTTATTAAAATAATTTATGCTCGAAGTTTAATGTATCTTGCCAAGTTATGTCTAAGGTTTTAACATAATTGCTTCCAATTAATTCACCTCCAATTTGAAATTTTAATTCATCCTAACAATTCTCAACTATGAATGGGTTTGACCTCAATCATAGAAATTTATGTTTAATTCAAATGTGAGCAGAACAATGGGTACTCATATTTTATCTTTGCCTCCTAAATAGCATAAAAGCCTTAGCTATACCATGCAATTTCCAACTTTTGAGCACTTTGGGCCTATTTTAAAATAAGTTAAAAAATTGTTTACAAAATTAAGGGATCACTAAGAGCACTAAAACCTTGCTGATTGCCTATCAAAGCAACCCTGAATGAGAACAGAACCTAAAAAATGATTCAAGAAACCCTTCTTTGTACATCCCCCTAAATGACTCTTCCTACCTTGATTTTACAATTGTTTGGTAGCCCATTGAGCCTTTATTTCAAATATGTTGAATGGATGCTCATTTTATTGTTACACACATTAGAATTACACCTTAGCCCAAAATTATTTTAGCTTCCCATTAGGAAGATGGCCACTATGGTAAAGCTAATTTCACATTTTAGGAATAGGGAAGATTAATTTCTTCCAATCCTTTGTATAAGTTTCGTTCATAGGAAATTGAATTTATTTGATGAAATAAACCTACAAGAAGAAATGAAGGAAAAGAAAGATGAGGGAAATGGAAAACCTCGAAGTCAACACCACAACAAAAAAACAATGAAAATAAAAGGTTGACCTTAAGTTCTTACTCTTCAAATAATCTCTAGTGAATTAAAATCACCAAAGCTAAATACAAGAGTGCTTTGATAGTGGGAAAATGGGTAGAGAATAATCCTCTTGCATGTTGAGAAAATATAGTGGTCATTTTCCTATAGCAATTTGAAATTTCTTTGTTAGCCATCCACCCAAGCCTAATGTTATAACCAAATGTAAGACCTTTTGATTTTTGTTTTGGTCTCATTCAGCTTAGTAGAGATGAAATTCTAGTAAGGTTTGGTATGTAAGAAGAGGCATATGGTGCTTCTTGAACTTTAAGTGGGAAGCCATGAATGCATTTATGCATTTGAGTTAAATCTCATCCCTAACTTTGCATCTATAATTTATTTCCAAGAGATAGAAATTATGTTTTGGCCTTCATCAAACGTGCACAAAAATTGCTTGGTATGCATTATGCTTATGTGTTGGTTCAATAGAACATGGTATTAACATGCCTATTCTCTTGTTCCCTCATTCAAAATAACCCTTTAATTTCTCTTATTAAGGTTAAATTGGTGAGGAATCTGGACCATTCAACTTATTTAGGGATGAGTGAAATTCAAGTTTAAAGTATTTGATAAGTTGTAATTACTTTAAATTTTGGACACATCTTGGTCAGCAACTCTTTTCATAGCCCATATATAACACTTATCATACACAACTCACATATATGTTTATACATACAGACAAGAATCTTGCTTATATCCTACATATATATAATTTCTTGCACATGCTCACACGAGTAATTTCTTGCAAAGAAAAATGAGAACGGACTCCATGTGCCTAAACTGGTCACAAGACAACTCCAGGCAACGAACAGTCAGACCACAAAAAAAGAATTTTGTGGGAGTGATAGGTCTAATTCAAACAAAAGAAGTGTCTTATAAGGTGAGGTCATCTACACGTGCCATGCTTGAAGGCATTTATTAAAAGATGGCCATCCCACTAAAAGACAAATCTTTAATGGGAGGAATTATTCAAACCCATAAAAGGCAATTATCTTCTTCGTTTATGACAAGCACACTAACATCCAGCCATTTCATAGATACTAAAGTCCTCTTAAAAGGCATTTAACCCATCAATAAGGGGTCGACATGCTCATATACCAACGCTGGCCATTGTTTTATTCCCACAGGCAGAAAGGCTAATCAATAAGACATCGAAATGCTCAAAAACTTCTTCAATTTCAAAACAAGACCTATTAGAACTAGTAATCAGCACTAGCTTCATAACTACACCTAGTGGGTTATCCCACAAGGAGACTAAAGTTACCAAGGCATCTGCTAGTTAATTCTTATCATTGGGAACAAAGCTAAAGGTTTAAACTTTAAATTGTCTAGCCAAAGCTTTCAAGCATTCCACGTAAGGCACCAAACTTTCCTCTTCGATGGCCTACTTGCCCTCAACCTAATAGAATACCGGTGATAAGTGTCCAAATACCTCTACTATCTTTGCCTCCAAGGCCGACAATGCCTCTAACCCATTCACACAAGCTTTATATTATACTTCATTGTTAGTATCTTTTTATCTCAGGTTTTTGGCCAAATAGAGTTTTTCTCCATCTAGTGTGATGAGGATTATCCTTACCCCAGTACCTTTACTATTAACAGCTCCATCAAAATGCATTTACCACCCCTAATCATAATGGCTACAACATTTTTATCAAAAAACTTGTACTTAACTTGGTCCCCTTATAATGGATTATTAGCTCAGGAATTCAACCACTCTATAACCGTTATTGGTTTTCCTAGTGATATATTTGACCTCAAACTCTTACAACAGTATTAAACATCTTCCTATTTTGCCAAAAAAAGATAGTGTCATTAAAAGGTACTTGAAAGGGTTGCATTTGGTTACTGCCTAAACCATATAGGAGTGGAAGTAGTGTCTCAATTTCTTGGCAGCTCAAATGTCTATTAAGCAAAATTTCTCAACTTTTGTATGCTTTGTTTTGTAAGGTAAGAACTTCTTGCTAAGGTAGTAGACAATGAATTCAACCCCAAATTCATCTTCTTAGGCCATCATAATACCTACTTAGCTTTCCTTAATTGCTAAATATTAGATTAAGGGTTTGGGTGGTAACAGTGGCTGTAGCACTAGTTGATGCAAGAGATATTCCTTGATGGTGTTAAAGGCCTTTTGAAAATCTTTGTTTAATTTAGACGACTAATCTTTTCTCAATAGCCTGAAGATTGAATCATAATTCAATGTAAGTTTAGCAATAAACTAGATGATATACTGAAGTTGACCTAAGAACCCTCTAAATATTTTCTCCTTTTGAGGCACCGACATCTTTCTGATTTCCTTTACCTTATTCAAGTTTACTTCAATCCCTTTTTGGCTGACTATGTGGATGAACAACTTCCTATAGGAAACCCTAAATATGCCCTTCTTTAGGTTAAGGTGAAGGTTGTACTTATCGATCCTTTTAAAGAACTTTTTTCAAGGCCTCGAAGTGACTAAACTTGATTATTGACTTGATCATCATATTTGAATTAAGTCATCACAAATTTTAGTCACTATCCTTTGATAGGCAGCACCCACATTCTTTAATCCAAAAGGACTCACCTTGTAGGCAAAAGTTCCCTATTTTGTGATAAAGGCTGTATTGATTCAGTCTATAATCTTATTGAGGATTTGATTCTAACCAGCATACCTATCGACAAAACTATACAACATACACATGGCAGCACAATCAACAAACACATCTATATGGGGTAATTAGAAGTCATCTTTTGGTTAAGCTTTATTCAAATCCTGGTAGTCAACAAACATGTGAACCCTTCCATCCTTCTTGGCTATAGAACAACATTGGCTAGCCAAGTAAGATATTGAACTTGTATCAAGAACTTCACTTCAATTTGCTTCCATACCTCTTCTTTTACCTTTTCTGCCCATTTTATCCATAGCCTTCTAAGCTTATATTTGATCGGCTTGCAATCTGAGTAAGTGGGAATGGCATGTTCAGTAATGTCCCAATCAATACTTGGCATGTCTTCATAGGTCCAAGCAAAGACTCTTTCATATTTTTTCAACATTCTCTCAAATTTCGCTCTTTTTTCAAAATTAACATTAGATGCTATCAAGATCTCTTTTAAACTTTCTAGTGTGCCAAGGTTAAGTGGAGTATTATTTGTTGAATTAATATCAAATATAAATGCTTTATGCTTGTCATTATGCGTGGTGAAATCATGAGAAAAATCACACAAATAAGCAAAGTTATTCATATTATTAATACAATCATTATCAAAATGTTCTAGTACAAAAAGTATGCCTATAAAAGCATCCTCATCCATTTCTGGTGATGTGGTTGCTAAAGTCAAGGCTTTACCTTTTTCTCTTATGTACATCAAAAATTCCTTATCTGTTCCTGGGTGGCTACTAAAATTTCTTCCTTCAAAAGGGGCACTAATACTTCAAATTCCTTCTCTTTACCCTTGACCCCAGTAGCCAAAATTAGGGGTAATAATCTCTTCTAATATTCCACAATTCCATTCAAACAACCTAATCATAATCTCCCTATCCTAGAAGCCTTTAACAGGTTTAACGACCCCTTAGGTGCAATCGAACACATCGTTAAATAGCTTAAATATTAGGACAATCATCCCTTCAATAAAATAAGGCTCTACTTTTCCATAATAATTACACTTTGGTGAAGCAGGAATAAAGCTTTCAAGAATGTCAGGTACTTAGGCTGACACTGTTTTGGATATGTGACTTTCATAAACTGCAGTGTAACTTAAACCTTTCTTGTCGTGTTGGCCAGACATGGCTACTATACTCTAGGACCCCTGTGAACTATTGCCTAACCCAGCACCATATAGGTAATGCATTCTTTTCATCATATTCATAGCCTAAGAACTCTCAATAGTTGCTACATGGAATCCATTAGATGCTTGATTGGCCATGCCTAAAGTGGAAACTTGATTCTCTCTGGCAGGCTTTATGGTGACTACATGCCCTTCATGTGGGATCTTTATCATTTGGTGTAGGGTGTGTAATGTCTTTAAAATCTCGATCATACGAATAGTACTTTTTGGACTGTGAATAATGCCATCGAAGTGAATAGTACCATCCAAAACCCATAAAAATATTTATTAATCATTGGCAATTTTAAATTAATATAAGTCCGGTGGTATAATTTAAGGTGAAATTGAGGTAAAATTGGCCTTTAAAAGACAGTGAAAAATTTACTCGGACTGTATTAGGTTTGACCAATCACTAACTAGCTTGAGAATATTCTACGGACCTTAGATAATTATTCCAATTATATGGAACCACTATAAATAATCCCAGTGAATTTTTAAAAGTGAAAAATAAGAGTTTTAGACTGGTGAATTTTGCCTCCAAACTTAGAAAAGTATCAAAAAGAACTTGGATTGACCTAAAATTTTAAACAAAATTAATATTTTTATATATTTTGGACCAATTTTCATGGAAATATGATAATAAAAACATTACAGCCAATGAGATGGTGACAAAATGGATGTAATTATGGTTATTCAGGTTAAGTGGTATCTCACTCACTCCTATGAGGCAGTACTCACCCATGGGTAGGAGTAGCTCATAGTCACTCGCTACTAAGGGGAGTGAGATGAGAAGGAATTAATTAGAAAGTGACAAGTGGCATAATATGGACTTTTGGATTAAATAGTGATCAAACAATCCTAGCCATCCATGTGAGTATATAAATAGCATAAAAATCATATTTCCTTTAGATTTCTCTCGGTAAATCATGTTGGGTCTTCTTCCTTTAAGAACTATATGGTTATCCCACCATTTTCTTCATTTTTTAAGCTTCGTAACATGAAATTTCTTATAGTTTTCATATAAAATCGAACCTCTAACTAGATATTTGACTTCCTTTCCATCTTATTTAAGCAACTAGAGAAGGAAAGAAGACCTTGGAAAGATAGGTATGTGGATAGCTAAACTAATTTATTTCATGTGATTAAAGTTATGAAACATAGAGTTTTATGTGTAAGATAAGTTAAAATTAAATTGATGATAAATAAATGAAATTGGATGTTAATTAATGTGATTGGTGAAAGCAAATGCAAGAAAAGCATGATTAAATGTAGGGAAGTAGTATTGGAATCTATTATGTAACTTAGGGTACTTACATATTAAGTATGCCTAAATTCAAATTAATGCTAAATAAGTGAAATAGAATGATGAATAATGAAATTGATGAAGTTAAATACATGACAACATGGCTAAATAAAGAAAGTTAGTATTGGACCCTATTATGTAAGTACAAGAATTTAGGGTTATGTAAGGAAATAAATTGATTAAATGTTGGAATTATATTAGTAAAGCTTGGAAAACATGTTTAGAATGACTTAGGTGAATTAGGCAACTTGATATGGATAGAACTCCGTTACGGCCAAATGGTACTAAAGTAATTAAAGTTGAATAAATGCTAATTATAATAAAATGATAGTAGGCAAGTATGATTTAAGTCTTAAGAATACGATGAGAATAACTAATAGCATGAAAAAGTATGTGAAAGGTTGTGCATACATAATGGCCAAATGGTATACCAATTGTATACTTAGGAAAGTTTAATGAATTAATAAAGGAAATGTATGAAATATATGTTTAAGAATGAAATTATAAGTAATTTATGTATAAAATATAACATAAAGCAAATTTGAAATTAGTAAGGATAAGTAATGGCTAAATGAAGAATAAAAAGAAAACTAAGAGTAATTTATTGAAACCTTAGTTAAAAAAGGCATGAATTAGACACTTGAAGAAGATTAAAAATCAAATGAGATTAAAACATGATAAATGAGAATTAAATATTGGTTGGCTGAATGGTGATGATGAGAGAAACCATGGTCATTTTATGTGTGATAACAAATGAAAAATTTTAAATGTATGAAAGAACATAAACATGATGATGATGCATAAGAAAATAATGTGCACGATGAGAATATTATATAGACCGAATTAAAAACATGTGTGATGGGCATCAAAAATTGATGTGTAATGTTAAATGAAAACATAAGATTAATAATTAAGCATGAGAATGATGAATTAATAAGGTGAAATAAAATATGGACAAGACACATGATGGCCCTATGATATGTGGTGACTATGTGATGTAAATGTGTGGCAAATTTTATATTTAGTGGTGAAAAGTAATTGTGACACCCTACATTCACCCATAAATCTGTGCATTGTATATTATCATTAATGTCAATGTACGGTTACTTAAGTTGAATATTCTCTTTATTATTGATTATTAATGGCTTAACTTAGCATTTAATTCTTAATTAATTTTTGCATCGTAAGGTTATCATTCATTTGGTCAAAATTTTGGCAGCATAATGGCTTATAAATCATACTATCCAAACCTGTACATGGGCAAAATAACACTTCCAAAAGGCAACCTCCACGTCCAACACTTCAATCACAATCATAGCACTTCTAGATTGATCTATAATCCATCATCAAATACAATCACATAATCA
Source organism: Excoecaria agallocha (assembly GCA_037975025.1). Lineage (NCBI taxonomy): Eukaryota > Viridiplantae > Streptophyta > Magnoliopsida > Malpighiales > Euphorbiaceae > Excoecaria > Excoecaria agallocha. The sequence goes on from JBBPFJ010000577.1 coordinate 40,377, forward strand.
ACATCTATATAACCATCATATAATATATGTTACTATTATCTAGCATTCGTTGCATGATGCATTACATGCCAGTACTCAAAATGTCTAATACATGATAAATCAAAGTTCTATTCCCACATAATGTTACATGTACATGCCATTTCTCTTCTCCAGTACCGAATCTTCAATCATCTTTCCTTGCACGCAATCAAACAAACCACTCACTAAGCAACATTGCTGCCTAGTGGTGGATACAACTACACAAAATTTCATTTAATAAATCTACTTTAAGTAAATTACCATTTTACCCCTAATTGCAGCTTATAGTTAATTAATTTAAGATTTATTCTCTTAATGCCTTAAATGATCATGTAATCCCTCAATTACTTATTTTTCCTATTTTTCCCAATAATTCTTACATAAGTGGAAAATTACCACTAAGTCCCTAAACATTCCATTATAATACATGTTGGGTATTTTTTACTAATTTCACTCATTTTTACTTGCTTTTGGTTTTTATTCCACTTTAACACCAAATTTATATTTTAGTCCATGTATTCTTTCTATATGGTGGCAAATTACAGTTAAGTCCCTAAAACTTGTTCTTTTTGCATATATTGCTTCATTAATACCAATTTTGATTCTTTTTGTTTCTTTGGACTTCCATTCAACTTTAAGCCAACATTTTACATTTTGGTCCTTATACTTACTAATATACTGGTAAATTACATTTTAGTGCCTCAATATTTCCTTATTCATAGTTTTGTCCCTTTTTGATTCTTTGACTATTTTTTCTCTTTTTAACCATATTTTTTCTAATTTATAATTTTACCCCTATTTTCTTGCATAATAATGTTTTTGCCCTTTTTAAACCAATTGACCTCATGTTTCATCTTGTTCATTATTTTATCACACAAATGATATCTTTGTAACATATTTTATCATTTAATCCTCATTTTCTCGTGTAATTACATTTTTACCTTGTTTTGAACTATCAATTACACTTTTCACTTTATTTATTAGTTATTCACATTTATGACATCTTTCATGCATAATTTACCATGTAGTCTCTATTTTCTTACATATTTATAGTCTTGTCCCCAGTGAAAACTAGTGGAAATCCTTAAACTAGATATGCAACGCGAGGACTGTATGTTGTGTGTATATACTGTATGACTGTATGTATGAGGTGACTACTTGAGCGTAGCCATCCCTCAATAAAAATCTAAATTTGTGATGCCATCGCGGTATCTGGGTCTTTATGGCTAGCCATTATATCTTATGATCCTAAATTATCCACTGTACACTGAGGGCAACTAATTGTTTCACATTATGTTGTATTTCTACATAACTCTTTATGTTATTTCCATTATGCCACATATCATACATTCTCATTTCTCATTCATTCATTCATCAATATCACATATGAAATCATAGTAAACATGATAAAAATCATTCAAATTGTTGGAAACATTCCATTTTCTATTTGAACACCATTAGACCTCAAATTGCTCTTAAATATTCATATGTTGATAGACATTCAATTTGCATCAATAATGTTTTAATACCTATTTGATCACTATTATGTTTCAATTATATATCTTATGTGCACATGTAATTAATTGTTCCAAACATGCATACTAAGTTTCTTTATCACCATAATGTCTAAATTAAGTCTTATTTTCCATGAATTAGCCAAAAATCACATAATCACTAAAAGTACATCATATGTTAATTACCACAACATTATGTTCGCATGTCATATTTAGTTCTAATCAATCATGTTATACTTAGTCATCATTGTATTATGTATTTCATGTTTAATATCTTAATAATCATCAATTTATTATAAGATACTTCATATGTTACCATTCAGTAAAGGTAAGTTTACCCACTCTTTATTGATTTCTTCTTTAATTCTTACTTATTTCTTGTTATTTCATCTTTTTTCTATATTATCTAAATTTATTTCACATTTCCTCTTAAGTTCGTATAGTCACATAATGTAAATTTTAGGTAAAATTCAAAAAAAAAATAAATGAAATTAGGTGTAGTTTTGTATCCACTAACCTTAAAGTAGCTTAAAATCACTTATTTCTCTTTTCCTCTCTTTTGTGCTCCTTGCTCTTTTCTTCTCCTTTGAAATCCCCTCTAGGCCAAATTTAAGGAGGAGAATTTTATGAGTTTATGCTATTCATTTCAACATGAAATTACTCATTAATAATTCTACTAATGATTTTCTATAATCCTATACCAAAATCCCTAATTAAATCCAACAAAAACTTGAAAACTTACCTAATTAGGTCAACTTTCTCCCATATGAAATCTTTATTTTCCAAGCTTTCTCTTGCTCTAATTTGATTTCTATGTGGAATAGAAGGTTCTCTAGTGTATGTAGATAGAATTTTGGCTTGAGATTTATTAGAAATTGAGAGAATTAAAAATAAAATGATGGGAAGGTAAAAATGGATGGGATTTTGATTTCTAAGAGAAATGAGGGGGAAGATGATAGATTTTTTGGTAGAAATATAGAGGATTCTAGACCCCTCTAAGCTACCCTTAAGTCCACTAAACTCAGGGTTAAGATGCCTCCATTTATTATTTAATCTAATGGTTTATTTTTTAAGCCACTTGTCAAGCTTTCATTGGTTTCTATACTTCTTTGTACAATAATAATACATGTAGGTAATCATAGCTCATTTTCTAATGATAATTATGCCCTTAGACAAATTAAATATGCCATTTAAGCCCACTAATAAAATTAACCTTCATTTTTTGTAGTTTTTCCAAAACTGATGTTGCTTTTATCAAAATACTCTAAAATTTTTCCCCATGTGCTAGAAAATTTTTGTAAAATTTTAAGTCATTCTAACATTGTTTTGATATACTTTTAGCTCCAAAGGTAAAATCAGCCGATTCAAAATCCAAAATTTCAAAACTATCAAAAAAATTATTTTTCACTTCCAATAGCTTATTTATGCTATTTATAATAGTTTTATGCAATCAAAATAATTTTTGGAGGTCTATGAAATATTTTAGAGCTCAATCAAACTTATGGTCAATTGTATTATGGTACCAAGAAAATTCTTTACTGTCTATTTTAGGGACCTATTTGAGCTCAAATTCTCCTCAAATTATACCATTAGACCTTATTTAATACATATTTTCTCATTTAGTAGTTAAGTAAAACTTTTTACTAGGTCACCCGTCCTAATACTACTCTGAGGTGAGCACATTTAACACTTAAGCACCTATAAATTTTACTATACTATACTAATCTAATCACACCATAAATTGTCTCAATATTACTATTCATTTTCTTGAATGTGCTAATAATGTCAAATGAAAATTTAGGACGTTAGAGTAATAATCTGATGATAATGATTCATATGATATGGTATTCATTTGTGACATGAAGTGAAAGTATGAGAAACTAAGATAATAATGCATACTCTATTTGAAAATAGTGAAAAATAGTTTTACCTTTGGTACTTAGCAACGAAACCAGAGGTATTGGACATAATTGGCTAGCTATAGGAACATATACCATGGTAGAATGATGAGTTAAATTTGGACTTTAGACCACTATCGGTCTACCCATTTTTGATATGCATGCTAGAATTTCAGTGGAGGTGTTAATCACTCAATGTGATCACTCAACATATACTAGAGTCGTTGATGACACCATATGGCCACTCCAGCTTATTTTAGACCTAAAGAGTCTATGTCCTGTGTATCAAACTTGAGGGTTTCCTCACTAGGGCAAAATAGAAATTATAAAAAATATATAAATGTAGCACCCCCTATGCAAATACCCCATTAAACATGTATCATGAATACTATTAATCATGCTTATACTACATGTTCATTTAATCATCATTTAGCCATTAATCATGCCATATGATTTCATATGCTTATATTCGTGCTACAAGTCTATTCATGTTTTTCCTTTTCATACCTAGTATCATGCATACTATACTACATGAATATTACTTTATGTATATCACATGCACACATATTCTGTCTTAGCTTTACTACTAGTGAGTTACAATATTCCGCATAGGTTTTATACATATCATAAGATAACTGGCCTATACACAAAACATATGATAATTGTATTACAAAATATCCTACATCAAGGTTATAAGTCGATGGTTGGCCCTTCCTGATGCAGAGAACGTCCCTCAACAAAAGTCTCGCTATTTGAACCTACACGGATAAAATAACCCGTGCTAAGCTATAAAGCTTAGTGGGGAATATCTATAGATGGATGACCACTCACACAGGTCATCAAACATACATATACAATGTATACAATAAATAACATATGCAACATATCATGTCTTTAATACCAAATACTTTAAAGCATAATATATTCTTCCATGTTCCTAATCATTGTACCCAGAAGAGTAACAATTATGCTCATATTCATAATTCTTATAGACAACAATTTCCCATGTAAACATATTCAAATAAAACATAATTCCTATGGTAAAACAACATTATGATCCACAATATCATTCTTTAGTCAAATCACTTTAACTATTTAATTTCTTTAGCATTACTATGAATAACGTTTAGCCTGCCTTAGCTTTATTGGTGGATAACGGGAACTATGGATACACATCGGTATCAAAGAAGGATATCCGAAGATATCAAGTCTATAGACCCAAACGGGGCCAAACTATACTATGAACCGGTCAAGCATACCCAAACGGGGTACCCTTTCAACCCAAACGGGGCTGATCATGATCCAAATAGGATCATATATACTATGGACCCAATCGGGCCAACTATGGCAACTGTAATTTCCCTATAGGCGCCTATCTATCCACATCTAAAACTCTATCGCAGGCAAAACTGTATTCGTGTTCAATTCACATATCAATACTGTATTCATAGTATACTGTTGTGCACATATACATAGTCTTATATAACTATGAATTCTCTGGTGCATAATCAGATATATGCACATTTCACATGCCAAGTTATACATTTGGCTTTTTCAAATCTGTATGACTATAGAATTTGCATCATAACATATAGGCATGACATATAATCATCATATCATATACTTGGTCATGTTCTCATTAAGCATTTCACATGTTCATAGTCATGCTAATTCATCTTCTATCTCATAGGGCAATTACATGCTCATATACTCATATACATAATTATAAATGTACATACCTGTGGGTACATTCGCATATAGCTGATTTATTCTTATGAGCATGTTTCCAACATATATATATATATCTATATCATCATTCAAGTCATGTGCTATACAACATATCCACATGTTTCCATATGGGCATATACACATGCCAAAGTCATACTATTATAGTTCCTATTTTATAGCATAGGTACATGTCAATATGTGCACTTTCATGTCATAGGATTTACATGTGTATATATATCAATTTGGCATATGACCATCATGCACAAGACTAATCACATGTATAGGTTAGATATTTCATCACTAGTCTTTATTCATATACACAATTGAATGCATCTGTATTCATATAAATCCTTCATTGATAGTCATATTACATGCCTTATTCGATTAACTTTACTATCACATAAGCAACTATCTGTCTCAATCAATTTAAAGTCATATTATCAAGTATAGCAACAATCTGCACAATATTGTAATTTCTGTTACCTTGAACAGTCTAGAAAACAAGTCTGAATTCAACCCTAGATTACATGTACTTAGAGACAGATTTAAACTTAGTTTTCTTGATATGAAATATAGGTATAGAAGTCTATTTTTCAATGCAAAAGGAATCACTCAATTTTCTATTCTATAGCTCAACTTATGAGCAAAACATTCAAAACAGGTCATTCAGTCGTGAATGAGTGTTCAACTCGTGAAGAGCTTCACGAGTGAAGCAAATAGGGCAAATCTCACGACTCGTGAAGGAGTTCACGAGTGGAGAAGAGAGGCATATACTTCACGACTCGTGAAGAGGTTCACGAGTCGGACAAAGGTTCACGACTCGGCAAGAATAGTCTTCTTCTTCAACCTTACGTCTTTAAAATTCCAGAAAAACGTAAATTAAGTTCTGTAAATCCTACGCAATTCCAGTAATCATCCTCACATGCAATATGAACAGCCTAAATTCCCATACCTTAACTGATAAACCCAAAGTCTTCAACCTCTATCAATTCCTTTTCCTTTGTTTCTTCTTCCTTCCTCTTCTCCTTCACAAATACCATCACCGTCATCATTTAAATTTCCAGCAATTACATTGTTCTAAGTTAACTTGAAAAGAAGAAGAAGATGAAGATGATGGAGGGTTAAATTAAGAGTTTGATTACCTTAATTTACTGCATTTTACTCTTGCTTAAACAACAAACATCATCCTCAATGCATTTGAGATAAAACATTGGAAATCAAAAGGAAGAAGAAGATCTATTTTTTTCTGGTTTTTCACTCTTCACTGCCGATTTCTCACTAACACTTGACACCTCCAAATTCCACTAACTCAAGCCTTTTATACCAACTTAACAATCCCCTCTTTAGTCCCTTGAAAAATTGCATGTCAAACAAATGGCACAAACCTTTATGCATGCTATAATATGACCCCTCCACTAACTCTTTTTCTTAATTCAACCTATCAATTAATTCAATCTTCCAAATTAACCTTGAATTAAATGCTTTTATTCATAATTGACCACCAAAATTCCACAATTACAAATTAACACCTATTTACTTCAATTACATCCTCAATTATTATTAAACCATATTCTTATATTTTATTTTCATGCAATTAACATAATAGCATGCTAATTTATCCCCAAAATTAAATTAGGGTCATGTTAGGGGCCTTACAATTCTCTCCCACTTAAGAATTTCGTCCCCGAAATTCATACCTGTTTGGAATAAGTGAGGATGTTGTTCCTTCATAGCTGCTTCTGGCTCCCAAGTAACTTCTTGTATATCATGATGTTGCCATAGTACTTTAACAAGTGGAATTTGCTTATTTCTAAGCTGTCTAACTTCTCTAGCCAAAATTGCTATAGGTTCTTCATCATAAGTGAAATCTGGCTGTACTTGCACATCTTGAACTGGTATCACATGGGATTCATCTGATCGATACCTTCGAAGCATAGAAACATGAAACACATCATGGAGTTTGGGTAGTTCCATAGAGAGAGCCAATCTATATGCCACTGGCCCAACTCTTTGAAGGATTTCATATGGGCCTATAAACCTCGAACTCAGCTTACCCTTTTTCCCAAATCTCAATACTTTTCTCCAAGGGGACACTTTCAAAAACACTTTGTCACCCACTTGATATTCAATATCTCTTCTCTTCAAATCAGCATAAGACTTCTGTCTATCACTAGCTTCTTTCAATCTCTACTTGATAACTTGTACCTTTTCTTCTATGTCTTTGACTATATCAGGACCAATAACTTTGCGCTCAGACAATTCAGTCCAGTAAACAGGAGTTCTACATTTTCGGCCATACAAGGCTTCATATGGTGCCATCTCGATGCTCCTTTGATAACTGTTATTGTAGGCGAAATCCATTAAAGGTAGATACCTATCCCAACTTCCTGCAAACTCCAAAACACACCCTCTCATCATATCCTCTAGAATCTGAATAACCCATTCAGATTGCCAATCCGTCTGAGGGTGGAATGTTGTACTGTATCGAAGCTGAGTTCCCAATGCTTGTTGCAAACTTTTCCAAAATCTTGATGCGAATCTCGGATCTCGATCAGAGATTATTGACACCGGAATGCCATGCAGTCTAACAATCTCATTTACATAAAGTTCTGCCAACTTATCCATAGGGTAGTCCATCCGAACTGGTATGAAATGAGCTGATTTAGTTAGCTTGTCAACTATAACCCAAACAGCATCATGCTTTTTCTGTGTAAGGGGCAATCCTGTTACAAAATCCATAGTGATATCCTCCCATTTCCATTGTGGAATTGGAATGGGGTTCAACAAACCAGTGGGTAACTGGTGCTCTGGTTTTACCTGCTGACAAGTCAAACATTTGGAAACATAGGCTACCACATCTTTCTTCATGCCAAGCCACCAATATCTTTGTTTCAAATCCTGGTACATCTTATTCCCACCAGGGTGCATAGTAAATACTGTATTGTGAGCCTCATTCAATACTGTTCTCTTTAATTCTTTGTCATCAGGAACATACAATTGATTATGATAATACACACCCCCATCTTCTTTCACTGAGTACTCAGACTGGGTCCCTTCATGTAAAGATTTCAAAATCTGTTGCAACTTTTCATCATGTTTCTGTGCATCAATCACTGTTTGCCTCAAACAAGGTCTAGCCTTCAACTGTGCTATTAAAGCGCCATCATAAGCAATTTTCCATCTACAGCGATGTGCAATCATAGCAGCCATCATCTTACGGCTCAAGGCATCAGCTACAACATTAGCTTTGCCTGGATGGTAATCCACTATACAATCATAATCTTTAAACAGTTCTAACCATCTTCGCTGTCTCAAGTTAAGTTCCTTTTGAGTGAGCAAATATTTGAGACTCTTGTGATCTATATAGATTTTGCACTTTTCCCCATACAAATAATGTCGCCAAATTTTCAAGGCAAACACTACTGCTGCTAACTCTAGGTCATGGGTTGGATAGTTTTGTTCATGTGGCTTCAACTGTCTAGATGCATAGGCAATTACTTTGCCTTCTTGCATTAACACACAACCCAAGCCAACTCTAAAAGCATCACTATACATAGCAGACTCCTTTCCTGTAACTGGCTATGTCAAAACTGGAGCCTCTGTCAAAAATTTCTTCAGTTGATCAAAACTTGCTTGACACCGATCAGTCCACTCAAACTTTATACCCTTTCTCAAAAGTTTAGTGAGTGGTGCGGCTAAAACTGAAAAGCCTTTCACAAAGCGACGGTAATAACCTGCTAAGCCCAGAAAACTTCTCACTTCTGTCACATTTCCAGGCGGCTTCCAATTCACTATAGCCTCTATTTTAGCTGGATCCACCCTAATGCCTTCAGAAGATACTACATGGCTAAGGAAAGAAATTTCCTTAAGCCAAAAATCACATTTGCTCAGCTTAGCATACAACTGATTCTCCCTCAGAATCTGTAAAACAATTCTCAAATGCTCAGCATGTTCCGTTTCATTCCTCGAATACACCAAAATGTCATCTATGAACACAACGACAAACTGATCCAAGTAGGATCGAAACACCCTATTCATAAGATCCATAAACGCAGCAGGTGCATTTGTTAACCCAAATGGCATCACTAGAAACTCATAATGCCCATATCGGGTTCTAAAGGCTGTTTTGGAAACATCCACATCCTTAACCCGAAGTTGATAATAACCCGAGCGCAAATCAATCTTGGAAAACACTCCAGCACCCTTTAACTGATCAAATAAATCTTTAATTCTTGGTAATGGATACTTATTTTTTATTGTTACCCTGTTTAACTATCTGTAGCCTATGCACATCCTCATAGACCCATCCTTTTTCTTCACAAATAAAATCGGTGCACCCCAAGGTGATGTGCTAGGCCTAATGAAGCCTTTGTCAAGCAACTCCTGTAGCTGAGATTTTAGTTCTTTCAATTCCAAAGGAGCCATCCTGTATGGTGCCTTCGAAATAGGAGCTATACCAGGTAGAATGTCTATAGACAATTCAGCTTCCCTTTCAGGTGGAAGACTAGGTAAGTCTTCAGGGAACACATCAGTAAACTCTTTCACCATTGGAATCTCTTGAAGATTCACATTTTCTATTCTTGAATCAATCACAAGTGCTAAGAAAGCTTCACACCCTTTTCTCAAAATCGCTTAGCTTGCATAACTGATATTACATTAGCTATGGGTTCAGATCGAATGCCCTGTACTAAAGTTTCTTCACCATCAGTACCAATAAGAGTTACAGTTTTAGCTCACAATCAATCACTGCATGATGTCTAGACAGCCAATCCATACCAAGTATAATATCAAACTCTCAGAATGGTAACTCAATAAGATCAGCAAGGAATTCTTTCTCTTGAATTACAATAGGACACTGTTTATGCACTCTATTAACAACAACACTGTGACCCAAAGGGTTGGTTACATAAATATCATATTCCAGTTCATGTACATTAGACTCATTTCTACCCATATCCCCAGTGCAAACATAAGAATGAGTGGAACCAGGATCAATAAGTGCATGCATATCAGAATCAAAAAGAGAGAATGTACCAGCTATGACTTCTGGAGCACTCTGATCCTCTCTAGCTTTCATTGCATAAGCTCGAATAGGAACAACCGGAGCTGTGGGCCTATCAACTGATTCAGAAATGTTCCTGGACTGAGATCCCTGATAACTTGATCCCCCACGTCCTCTTCCTCTGCCTCTTCCTGAAGATGGTGTATTAAAAGTTCCTCTACTGCCTTGTTGTTCAACACCCTGTTCCCTCTTCGATGGACAACTAGCCATGAAGTGATCGGTACCACCACATTTGAAACATGCCCCAGACAATTTCCTGCAACTACCCCAATGTTTCCTAGAACAATGGGGACACACTGGAGGTTGCCCCCCACTCTGATTCCCTGAAGCTTGCTTTCCCTGTTTAGACATTGCAGAAGATTCTTGTCTCCTGTCCCTTTTTACAGAACTATAGCCAGACTCAGCTGGCAGATTTCCATGTGCTCTTCTAGCTCTCTTTCCTGTAAAAGATCCACCCTTGGACCCACTTCTTCTCTATTCTCTCTCCTTCTTTGCCATTTCATTCTTTTCAACTCGCAAGGCTGCTGTAACTAGTTGAGTGAAATTAATCACTTGCAAAGATGTAGACCCAATCAACTTTTCTCGTATACGATCATTTAACCCATCTTCAAACCGTCTACATTTAAAAGTATCAGTTAACATCTCATCAGGAGCATATTTGCATAGGTGACTGAATTCTTTCTCATACTCAGCCACAGACATAACTCTCTATCTCAAGTTGAGGAATTGCTTTAACTTCTCTTGCTTATACTCCTCAGTAACATACTTTTTCTTGAATTCAGCTGTGAAAAATTCCCATGTAAGGGGATCTGGTAACTGAGGTGCTTCAATACAACTTCCACCAATCATAAGCTGCACCCTACAATAGAGACGCAGCACAAGATGCTTTATGACTCGCTGGATAGCGAATTTCATCAAAAATTCTCTCTAGCCTTTCCAGCCAAAATTCAGCTTCTTCAGACTATTCCAGATTAGTGCCTAAAAACTCTTCAGCACCATGCTTTCTAATTTCAGATATTGGAGCTTTAGGCGCTGTCATTCTTTGAAGAACTTGAGCCATATCCTGAGATATTTTTAACAATGCTTCTGTAGGGACGGCTGTTGGGACCTCATTTGGATTGGAAGATGAAGGTCCAATATTGGAAGGATTAGTTCTAACTGGCCTGTTACTTTCAGCCGATTCCTCAAATGCATCTCTAGAGCTCTCCATCCTCAATCTATAAGAAAAATAGGGACTTCTGCATCAGGCCAACAAAACTATATCATACTATAGAATCCTAGGTTTATTTTTACCCAGAAAAGGCTAAACCTAGGGCTCTGATACCACCAATTGTAGCACCCCCTATGCAAATACCCCATTAAACATGTATCATGAATACTATTAATCATGCTTATACTACATGTTCATTTAATCATCATTTAGCCATTAATCATGCCATATGATTTCATACGCTTATATTCGTGCTACAAGTCTATTCATGTTTTTCCTTTTCATACCTAGTATCATGCATACTATACTACATTAATATTACTTTATGTATATCACATGCACACATATTCTGTCTTAGCTTTACTACTAGTGAGTTACAATATTCCGCATAGGTTTTATACATATCATAAGATAACTGGCCTAAACACAAAACATATGATAATTGTATTACAAAATATCCTACATCAAGGTTATAAGTCGATGGTTGGCCCTTCCTGATGCAGAGAACGTCCCTCAACAAAAGTCTCGCTATTTGAACCTACACGGATAAAATAACCCATGCTAAGCTATAAAGCTTAGTGGGGAATATCTACAGATGGATGACCACTCACACAGGTCATCAAACATACATATACAATGTATACAATCAATAACATATGCAACATATCATGTCTTTAATACCAAATACTTTAAAGCATAACATATTCTTCCATGTTCCTAATCATTGTACCCAGAAGAGTAACAATTATGCTCATATTCATAATTCTTATAGACAGCAATTTCCATGTAAACATATTCAAATAAAAAATAATTCCTATGGTAAAACAACATTATGATCCACAATATCAATCTTTAGTCAAATCACTTTAACTGTTTAATTTCTTTAGCATTACTAAGAATAACGTTTAGCCTGCCTTAGCTTTATTGGTGGATAACGGGAACTATGGATACACATCGGTATCAAAGAAGGATATCCGAAGATATCAAGTCTATAGACCCAAACGGGGCCAAACTACACTATGGACCGGTCAAGCATACCCAAACGGGGTAGCCTTTCAACCCAAACGGGGCTGATCATGATCCAAACGGGATCATATATACTATGGACCCAATCGGGCCAACTATGGCAGCTACAATTTCCCTATAGGCGCCTATCTATCCATATCTAAAACTCTATCGCAGGCAGAACTATATTCGTGTTCAATTCACATATCAATACTGTATTCATAGTATACTGTTGTGCACATATACATAGTCTTATATAACTATGAATTCTCTGGTGCATAATCAGATATATGCACATTTCACATGCCAAGTTATACATTTGGCTTTTTTAAATCTGTATGACTATATAATTTGCATGATAACATATAGGCATGACATATAATCATCATATCATATACTTGGTCATGTTCTCATTAAGCATTTCACATGTTCATAGTCATGCTAATTCATCTTCTATCTCATAGGGCAATTACATGCTCATATACTCATATACATAATCATAAATGTACATACCTGTGGGTACATTCGCATATAGCTGATTTATTCTTATAAGCATGTTTCCAACACATATATATATATCTATATCATCATTCAAGTCATGTGCTATACAACATATCCACATGTTTCCATATGGGTATATACACATGCCAAAGTCATACTATTATAGTTCCTATTTTATAGCATAGGTACATGTCAATATGTGCACTTTCATGTCATAGGATTTACATGTGTATATATATCAATTTGGCATATGACCATCATGCACAAGACTAATCACATGTATAGGTTAGATATTTCATCACTAGTCTTTATTCATATACACAATTGAATGCATCTGTATTCATATAAATCCTTCATTGATAGTCATATTACATGCCTTATTCGATTAACTTTACTATCGCATAAGCAACTATCTGTCTCAATCAATTTAAAGTCATATTATCAAGTATAGCAACAATCTGCACAATATTGTAATTTATGTTACCTTGAACAGTCTAGAAAACAAGTCTGAATTCAACCCAAGATTACATGTACTTAGAGACAAATTTAAACTTAGTTTTCTTCATATGAAATATAGGTATGGAAGTCTATTTTTCAATGCAAAAAGAATCACTCAATTTTCTGTTCTATAGCTCAACTTATGAGCAAATCATTCCAGACAGGTCATTCAGTCGTGAATGAGTGTTCAACTCGTGAAGAGCTTCACGAGTGAAGCAAATAGGGCAAATCTCATGACTCGTAAAGGAGTTCACGAGTGGAGAAGAGAGGCATATACTTCACGACTCGTGAAGAGCTTCACGAGTCGGACAAAGGTTCACGACTCGTGAAGAAATTCACGACTCGGCAAGAATAGTCTTCTTCTTCAACCTTACGTCTTTAAAATTCCAGAAAAACGTAAATTAAGTTCTGTAAATCCTACGCAATTCCAGTAATCATCCTCACATGCAATATGAACAGCCTAAATTCCCATACCTTAACTGATAAACCCAAAGTCTTCAACCTCTATCAATTCCTTTTCCTTTGTTTCTTCTTCCTTCCTCTTCTCTTTCACAAATACCATCACCGTCATCATTTAAATTTCCAGCAATTACATTGTTCTAAGTTAACTTGAAAAGAAGAAGAAGATGAAGATGATGGAGGGTTAAATTAAGAGTTTGATTACCTTAATTTACTGCATTTTACTCTTGCTTAAACAACAAACATCATCCTCAATGCATTTAAGATAAAACATTGGAAATCAAAAGGAAGAAGAAGATCTATTTTTTTCTGGTTTTTCACTCTTCACTGCCGATTTCTCACTAACACTTGACACCTCCAAATTCCACTAACTCAAGCCTTTTATACCAACTTAACAATCCCCTCTTTAGTCCCTTGAAAAATTGCATGTCAAACAAATGGCACAAACCTTTATGCATGCTATAATATGACCCTCCACTAACTCTTTTTCTTAATTCAACCTATCAATTAATTCAATCTTCCAAATTAACCTTGAATTAAATGCTTTTATTCACAATTGGCCACCAAAATGCCACAATTACAAATTAACACCTATTTACTTCAATTACATCCTTAATTACTATTAAACCATATTCTTATATTTTATTTTCATGCAATTAACATAATAGCATGCTAATTTATCCCAAAATTAAATTAGGGTCATGTTAGGGGCCTTACAATAAATATGTAAATAATTAATGATAAATGGATAAATGTGCAAATGGATGTTCACCAAGGACAAATATATTAAGAAATAATAAGAAGTGATAATTATGCAAATAAAGGATAAAAAGGGGCTAAATATGTAAATTAATAGTAAATAGTGAATTAACAAATGAATAAGTGATTGCGAACAGTATAAGTGTGTATAAAGATAATAGTAGACAAAAAATGCAAATAAGTGGATAAATATGTGAACAAGTGAGAAACGATGGATAAAAATGCTAATTGATATTAAAACATAGTTAACAGGAGCAAAAGGGTAAAAAGGATGAAAATGTGAGAAAATAAGAACAACAGGGACTAAATGGTAATTTACCACCATGTGAAGAAACCATAAGGATTAAAACATAAATAAAATGGAGAAAATGCAATAAATAGTACAAAAAGGGCAAAATTGTAAAATTTATGTATTAACTGGTGAGAAATGTGATTAAATAAAATTTAAGGACTAAAATGTAATTTTTATCTAAATAGTGGTAGTTAAATGCGCAAAAGATAGAAATAAATATTAGGAAGGATTAAAAGGTAATTTAGAAATTTAATATGTTAATTTGGATTTTAAAAGTTAAAATAGAAGTAAATTAAGAGTTAGTTATTAAAAAGAAACATTGGTATACATAAGTACCTAAAGAGGTAAAAAATGTAACTAAAAGGGATGATAATGATTAAAGGTGAAAAATTGAATATCATAAAGTTTATTGTATATGAGAATTAAACTTAGGATTGGAAATTAGAATTTTTCAATGTATTAAAGGTAAATGATAATTTAAGAATAAAATAATAAGTTGATAGACAAAATGGTAAATGGATGTTGAAATAAAGAATCAAGGGTCAAATCATAAATAAGTAGAAAAAAAACATTTGTAAAATAAGAATTAATCGATAGTAAACTAAACATGTAATCTTTAATGAATAATTAAAGATATTAAACATAACTAAAGGTAAGATTCGAAATACAAACAAATAAAATGCTAAGAAATAATTAAGTATTTAATAATGACACAATTATTGTGATAGTAAATTATTATTGCATGATTGGTGAAATAACTCAGTATCAAGAAATTTAGTACGAGATAGAAGTTAGAAATGTAAACACGAAAAGAAAAATAAAATAGAAATGATTGAATTTGAAATAAATGCAGGTTGAAAGCAAAACACGTATAAAATGTGAAAGTAGGGATTTAAGTGGAATTTTGATGACTAAACAAAATTAAAATAATAATGATAAAAACAATATTAAATAGGTATGACAAGGAATAAATTTGATATAACAAGTACACTAAAGATAAAGTATTCACCTAGCAAGGGTGAAGTGCGATAAAGAATAATATTAAAAGTAAATAATAAGGATCAAGCTAAATAATAGATAAAGAAATTGAAGTAGTGAAAATGGATTAAAATGAGGAGGCAGGGGTAAATCATAATTTGATGGAAAATAGAGAAACAATGGCAAAAAAAAACAGAAGTCAAATTGGTGATATAATGGTAAAACGATAATAAATGACAGCATGTACATCATAGGAAGAAATTAATAACCAGATACAAGAAAATGAGATAAAAATAACAAACGGATAATGCAAATGAGGAAATTTATAAAAAGAAAATATGGCAATAAAGTTAAAATAAATAAGAGTAGTAATTGCTAAGGAATAAATAAAAATAAATAGGGTACCAAGGATGTAATAAGATTTAATAGGAAATTAAGAAATCTAAGATTGAATGGGAACTAACTGAGGCCTATAATAATATGGAAATAAAGAATGAAGAAAAATTGATTGAGACAAATTAAGATAATAAGAGTAAGTAAGTTAAAAATGAAAATTTTAAATATATGTGTTTGTATGCATGTGAAATTTATTAGTTGGATATCCACCACTAAGCATTTTATGCTTAGCGTGTAGTTATTTACTACATGTAGGTACTTAAATGAGTAGGTAGGAGCTTAAAGGGACAAGCACTAGATACTAAAGAAGTCATACAATGAAGAAGGGAGATTTTGTTTATAAGTATACATGGCATATATATGCATAGTGAGTAAGTTTATCGAGCTAGGTTAGAAACATGTAAAGTTTTTGTTGAGAAATTTTAGATTTTATACATATATTTTAAAGGAATAATATTTGTTAATGGTGATGTTTATTAAATATGGAAGATATTTTTGGTATTGAAATGATTGATAAGGGACTTAAATATTGATATAGTTAAGTAAAAAGTTAGTTATGACATTCCAATATTTGATCCTATAGTCAAGTATAGGGTGCTATACGGTGGATGGAACTGCTCCCAATTTATGGAACCAAGGTCATCCTAACAATACAGAGAAATTATTCTCTGTAGGCAACATTGCAAATTTTGCTTCTGTCTCAATCAATCATTTATTAACCATAGCTTTAAAGGTACATGCCACTTGCCTATGGGAGTTATCATAGGCTATAATAGTCAAATTAGACTTGTTTGACATGGACTCATTTAGACCTAAGGCAAAGGATCCATCATCTAACATTAATGGAAGATCCATCATCTAACATCACGTAAAGTGGGGGCCCGGAGGGGGGGGCGGGGGCCCGGGGCGGGGGGGGCCGGGGGGGCGGGGGGGGGCGGGGGGCCCGGGGGCGCGGGGGGGGGCCGGCCGGGGGGGCGGGGCGGGGGCGGTGCCGGACGGGGCCGGCCCGGGGGGGCCCGGGGCGAGCCGGGGGCGGTCGGGGGGGGGGTCGGGCGGGGGGGGGGGTCGGCGGGGGGGGGGCGGGGGGAGCGGGGGGGGCCGGAGGGCGGTCGGGGGGGGCGGGGGGGGGCGGGGGGGGGGGGGCCGGGGGGGGCGAGCGCGGGGGGGGCGGGGGGGCGGGGGTCCGCCGGGGGGGGGGCCGCGGGGGGGGGGGGGGGGCGCGGCGGGGGGGGGCCGGGGCGGCGCCGGGGGGTCGGGGGGGCCGGGGGGGCCGGGGGGGGGGGGGGGCGGGGGCCGGTCGGGGCGGGCGGGGGGGGAGGGGGTCGGCGGGGGGGGCGGGCGGGGGGGGTCCGGGCGGGGGGGGGCGGGGGGGGGGGGCGGGTGGGGGTAGCGCGGGGGGGGGGGCGGCGGGGGGGGGGGGCCCCGGGGGGGGGCGGGGGGGGGGGGGGCGGGCGGGGCGGGCCGCGCCGGGGGCGGGGGCGTCGGGGGGGGGCCCGGGGGGGGGGCGGGGGCCGGGGGCTGCGGGGCGGGCCGGGGGGGGGGGGGCGCGGGGGGGGGAGCCGGCCGGGGGGGGGGGGGGGGGGGCCCGGGGGGCGGGGGCGCCGGGGGTGGGGGCGCGGGGGTGGGGGCCCAGGGGGGCCGGGGGGGCGGCGCCGGGGGCGGCGGGGGGGGCGGGGGCGGGGTGGGGGGCCGGCGGGGGGGCGGGACCGGGGCGGGGGGGGGCCGGGGGGGGCGGGGGGTGGGGGGGGCCGGGCCCGGGGGGGGGGGGGGGGGCGCCGGGGGGGGGGCGCGCGCCCGGGGCGGGGCGGTGGCGGGGCGCGGGGGGGGCGGGGGGGGGGGGGGGGGGGGCCGCGCGGGGGGGGGGCGGGGGAGGGCGGAGGGGGGGGGGGGGGGCGGGGTCGGTCGTGGGCGGGGGGGGGGGGGGGGGGGCCCCGCGGGGGGCGGGGGGGGCCGCGGGGGCCGGGGTGGGGGGGGCCCGGGGCGGGCGCGGGGGGGGGGGCGGGGGCCGGGCCGGGGGGCGGGGCGGGGGCGCGGGGAGGGCGGGGGCCGCCGGGGGCGGGGGCCGGGGGGGGGTCGGGCGGGGGGGGCGGGTCGCCCGCGCCCGGGGCGGGGCGCCCGGGGGGGGGCTCGGGCGGGCGGGGGGGCGGGTCGGGGAGCGGGGGGGGGTCGGGGCGGGCGGCGGGGGGGGCCGGGGGGCGGGGGGGGTCGGGCGGGGGGGGGCGGGGGGCGGGGGGGGGGGCGGCGGGCGCGGGGGGGGGGCGCCGGGGGGGGCGGGGGGGGGGGGGGGCGGGGGGGGGGGGCGCCGGGGCGGGGGGGGGGGGGGGGGCGGGGGGGGGGCTTGTCATTAACCTATGCTTTTATATACAAAGGATGATAATGCTCCCTTCCCTAGCAAGCAAATCTACACTAGTATAAATTATGATTTCTCTCAAATCTCCCCTCACCAAGTCAAGTAGTTCTAAGGGAGAAATAGTGGTGGCCATAGTTAACTTACACAAAGCTTTGACTACTTTCTATCTATGAGAAAGAGACTATCTGAGTAAGTCCCAAACAAAAAATTGAGTAGGAGTCTTTTTTATTGCTTGAGAATTTGATCCTCTTCTTGCTTTTTCTCTATAGGTAATGGTGTGGGGGCTTGCTATCTGTCTACTTCAGGTACTAGCCTTCCACTCTGACTTACCAATCTTACCTTCCTTTTTCTCCCTTATTTTTAGAATCCCATAAATTTGTAGGGTCACCTCTGGCACTATCTTCATTCTCACTAGTTGATTCCTAGTATTTAATCGTACTAACCAATGGCTTTCCCTTGCCCTTTCATGAAGGAGCCTTTAAACTTGCTGAGATATTTACATCACATTTGTTTTTATATTTTTCCAACTGAGCAAGACAAGTAATAGCTAGACATGCATTGCCATACAAGTACATACCATTAAAGCAAGCTTGAACCAATCATAAATACTGGTGGTGGCACTACATTATAATTCATTTCCTTTTTATTCCTATTTTCTAGATCAATAATTTGCTTGGTATCAATGAGGTCTTAGATCTTATTCCTTAAGGTTTTACGATAGTCTATGAGATGCCCAATATGTTGGTGAAAAGTACAAAACTAATCTGCTCGATGATTAGGCATCCTTTGGTTTTGGCTAGCCTAAGTGGTAATGATTGCAACTTTCCCTCTTTCATCAACCAATCTAATACCCATGATAAGGATCTATCCAAGTTCGAGTAATTCCTCTGAGCTATCTTGGTAGTAGATACCTTGACTGTTTTTCCAATACTGCCTTTACCACTAGTTCCAATAGCCTTACCAGTTGTTATACCTTTATACTTTACCGAGCAGAACTAAAACCTCTACTACTTGTTAAACTTTATTTCTTAGCCAAATACTCACTCTCAACTTCGATAACAATGTCTTTGATGGCTTCCCAATCATTTAAGCCCTTTATTTTCAAGCTTTCTTTCAAATATAAGCTAGCATTATAGATGAAAACCTAATTTGATCCGAAGTGTTAACTTTCCTCTTATATCCATAGCCCAGTTCCTCCACCTAGTGAAGTATTCATGGAAAGACTCATCAAATTTTTATTGAAGTAACTCAAGTTCTTTCAGAGTAACTTCCATCCTAATGTTGTAGTCGTATTACTTTAAAATTCTTCTATCAATAGGTCCTAATCTTATTTAATCCTTATGTCAAACTACAGTACCAATTGATACATGGACCAGTAAGACTAAGCTGAATACTCAACCCTTTGTCTATTAGTAAGGGTGGTTCTTTTTTTATCATAAAGGTATATTCCTTCGTAAAGGCTACCGTTAGTGTTTA
Source organism: Excoecaria agallocha (assembly GCA_037975025.1). Taxonomy (NCBI): domain Eukaryota; kingdom Viridiplantae; phylum Streptophyta; class Magnoliopsida; order Malpighiales; family Euphorbiaceae; genus Excoecaria; species Excoecaria agallocha. Next base: position 60,521 of record JBBPFJ010000577.1, read on the forward strand.
TGCCCTAGGCCAAACATTTGGTCCTTTATGTAATGTCACATTTCATTTTATAAATTTGGGTTTTCTCCATGTTATTATGTTTTTGGCATTTTACATTATAATAATGTTTGTAAATAACAAACTAATGTCATTTTAACTATCCCTAGTCATTTATCATTAAGGAATAATGATAAATAAAGACTGGTATGAGTTTAATTGATAATCATGAGATGGTTATATATGGTGATATAAGTCAAACTTATAGGTACTTGTTAGAGAATAGGGTACTAGATAGAATCGCTACGAGATACGACATGGGTTAATGTCATTAGTGATCTCATAATTGTTATGTTATTAATCCTCAGACTTAAGATGATTAC
>JBBPFJ010000578.1:0-26656 GCA_037975025.1 Excoecaria agallocha
AAATCCTCATTTCTATTACAGCCTTTTATTTATGTTTTTTTTTTTTTGAAATGTCTTTTATTTATGTTGAAGTACATGAATCTGCATTTTGTTTATCTTTTTTTTTTTCTCATATGCTTGGTGGCACAAATCTAAATCATACTAATTTTGATGTCTTCATGATGTCCTTCAGCAAGATCCTAAATTTAATTTTGTTTCAAATAACTGTGGTGGATATTCTTATGATTATTTAGCAAGGTAGATATTGTAGTTTATGGTTATTAACAACTCTTTTAGAGCTTTTTAATTTAAAAATAATAGGACCCTAACAATGATGTTAATTGTTCTTGTGATTGCTAAGATTATTGTTGATTGAAGAATTTTGTGAATCTCTATCATCTTTGCATTTATAATTGTCTGTAGGTCGCTTCAGAGAAAGGACTTTTCTCCATTGTCTTTAATTTAGTGACGGAATAGCGATGAACTCCGTCGTTATTTTTCTTATAATATTGCTAAATTTAGCAACGGAAATATCACTCGGTTGCTACAAATAGCAACGGAATTAGTCGCCGTTGCTATTTTTGACCAGTTCACTGGATTCACATTGGTTGGATTTTGCAACGGAAAAATTAATCGGTTGCTAAAAATACCAACCTTCAAAATTGCAACCGAATTTTCCGTTGCTATTTTCGGTTGCTAATTTTGATTAGCAACGGAAATTTAACAAATTCGGTTGCTAATTTCCGTTGCTATTTGCTAATTTTTATTATTAGTAGTAGTATTAGTATTAATATAATAATATCATCCTGAATTTAATTTATATAAATAAAAATTCTTCAGTATTATTAATTTATAAAATATAATATCAAAGAAGTACATTAAATTATATAGTACTTTAAAAGCACTTAAAAAAAAATAATTCAAACTAAATATTAACACTAATAAATTTTTATACAATATGCTACAAAAAAAACTTTACAGTCTTCATCTTTCCTCACAAACAGCAATCGATGCACTTGCCTTTGTGTTCTTATTGTACCCATTTGAGAATCGAACTCTTCCACTAGACTTGAATGCATCATAATAGATTACCAAAATGAGGCCTCTACAAACTACAATTAGAAAATAGAATGGAAAACAAAGGCAAACAAAGAGTTGCAGGAACTTTCGTGAAATTTTATTCTAACTCATCAATATTAAACTATCAATGACAAGTTTAAGAAAATAACTCCTCTCTGTACCATAAACTGTAGCTATAGCTAATCAATATCTTAAATGTTTAGAAGAAATTTAAATTCAAGGTTTTGAACAAAATGGTTTAGAATAAATAACTCCTCTCTTAAATGTTTTGAACAAAATGGTTTTACCAATATTGACACCAAAATCTAAGTTCTTCAATTTGGACTTTGTTCTTCTCCACGGATTTGAAACATTCAAAAGCTGGATAAGCATAACCAAAAAGCAACCTGGCATCCAAATTAAAATATGATATTAAATAAAAAGAACCTTCAAGTTCCATAAACACCTCTCAAAAAAGAGAAAAGGGTCTGAAATAAAGAAACGGGAAATATAAAATCAAAAAATCAAACAAGAATGAAGGAAAGAAAATGAATTGGCGATCAATGACATACATAAAAATTCTGGCGAGGAAATCTCCTAACATCTTTAATCTGCATATTACAAAATGAGCCAAAATATTTCCTGTAAAACACCATTAAAAAAATCAACCTAATCCATAAACTAAGAAAAAGAAAGAAAACATAAAGCAGAGGAAAGAGAAATTAAAAAAAAAAAACCTTATATAAGCGAAAATCAATGAAGAAACTTTTGTTGGAAGAAATCAAAATGCTGCAATGAAACCATAATATAGAAACAACCCAATATTAATTAGAGAGAGATTAAAAAAGAAGAATAAAATTTAAAGAGATTCTTGAAGAAAGGAAATGGGGTTCGAACCTTTTATATTAAAAACATTCTCAACTTTAACCCAAATCAGAATAAAATCAAAATTGTACCTGTAGTAGTTTCAACAGTCTTACAATCTATAGGAAAAGCAAGGAAACTAAGAGCAGGTTATAAAACATAAAATAAAAATATAGCAAGAGTTGTAGGATCATTTTTATGCAGTCCATACAGCCTTTTGTATGTTTATTATTTTTCAATCAACCAGCCAATTAGTTGAATTAAATTCAATATTAGACCTCCCCCAGTTCAATTTTAGAGTTTCACCCCTTATTTCTAAGTTGCAGTCCGATCATATTTTTAAATTCGCAAGAGAGTCCAGGCACAGACATGTTCACTGCCTTTCATAACTGATAATCCATGAAAATGAACGAGTCTTCGATGTAAGCTAGTCATAGTATCAGCTGATTCCCTTAATAAAGAACGTAGGACCACATGCACTCATCCTAGATCAATCCTAACCAAGATTGCAGTACTTGAATTTAGTTCAGACTTCTAGAAAAAATTACTTTATTTAAAAACATAAAATAATTATAAATTATTTTTTAACTGGTGTAACCATTGCTTTGCAACTTTTAACAAATAATTCAACCCCAAATTCAACAAGATAGAGAATTTGAAACAAAAAGACTCAATTCTCATTTTCTAAATTAAAATTATAAAACTAACCTAATTTATTTAAAATGAAACAGCAATAGATCATAAAAGCTTTAAACTAACAACAGTAACACCACTACTAACCAAGATTTCATTTAACCTCAATTATACATAGATCTATCCTTTATTAAAAATAACAATTTACCAATATATTAAAGCTTTTCAAATATACAGGAAGTAACCTCTAGCAGTCCTATATCCATCACTTGCAACAAATAACTCAATTTTTGTGTTCAACAGATAAAAGGAGATAAAACAATAACACTAACTATTCATTTGATTTCAACCTAAAATTCTATAACTAAATCAATTTATAAAAAAAAATAATACAAATAGTTATAAATTTGGTAGTCGCATACCGTTTAGAGTTGATTTCTTGCATTTTCCTCATTTTGGTCCATTACTGAGCACGTCGCAGCCTCACCGAAGCTTCATCGAACCCTTGCCGACGTGAATCCTTGAGCACCTAGAGGTAGCTGACATAGAGAGGAGTCCAAAGATAGTGGTTATGCACTCAACCGCTATCGGGTTTGGCTGAGATCTCATAGGATAGCCGACATCTTTCTCTCTTCGATCTGTCCATTACCGACGAGTGGGGAAGAGCAAAGGACACCAGGAGTTTGGTTCACCGCTGGGAGTTCTCCGATGGTGGTCATGTTGCCAATCGCTGTCATCGTTCACCGGAGATGGAGAAAGAAGCCTTTGGTTTAAAGAAGAAAGAAAACAATGGTAAAGAAATCGCGGCGCCCTTGATAATGGAGGTGAGGTGATGCCGTTGCTATGGCCGGCAATGGAAGAGGGTGATGGCAAGGAGAACAGCGACCTCTTTCCCTTGTTTCCCCTCACTTTTTTCCCAATCCCCCTCTTTTTTTCTCTTCCCTTATATATATATATATACACTAAAGGAAAATGCATCACTAATCACAAAAGGAGATAATTAGACTTGAACCTAAAACCTATTATAAAATAGTATTGTGGCCATCAAATTTTCACCTTAATATATATATATATATATATATATATATATATATATATATATATATATATTAGTACAGTATATTATTGTATAATGTCTAATGCATATTTGAAAATAGCACATTATATCTCATGCTATTTAATAGTATTTGAATTTTAATAATATGATAGCTTCAATTTTCAAGTAGTTATCATCGGTAGATATAAAATATTTTAATTTTACATTGTAAATTGCAATTAATCATGTATATGCAATTATGAATGTTTTAAAAGTTAGACATTATAGTTCAAATAAAAATTGTCAAATATTAAATATTATATATCTAAGATTATGTTATTAAAAGAGAAAGAATTAATAACAGTAATAGAGAGAAGGAAGTTGACGTGGAGTGCCACGTAATAGAGAAGACAAAAAGCATTAACCAAGCAGATTGAATTCACATGTTAACATTTGCAGAAATGAAGCCCACCACCGCTTTGTCAGTCCTTCACATGTTTCTCTCGTGCATTCTCCCCGGCCCTCTCCAATATATATATATATATATCTGTGTGTGTATGCTTATTTGTTAATTTCTCCTTATATCACGTTAATTGAATATAGTATAATGCTTGGAAATATCTTCTAATTGTTATTTTTCTGGGCTGGGATCGTATTTTTAATTTATAGTATAATGCTTGGAATAATAGAAATTTTTGAAAATTTTAATTAAAAATAGGCAAATAATATCATATAAAATATTTTTAAAAATTATTAAAAATAATTAGTAAACATATATATGTATGTATAGTTTTTATTAATATTATAATACTTAGTGAAATCAATAATCAAAATTAGAAATTTTTTAAAAAAATTTATTAAAAATGCACAATTAATGAGCGACTACATTTTTCGTTGCTAAAGTTTCATTTCAATTAGCGATAAAATTTCCGTCACTATGTTTTTGGAAATTAATTAAATGTTTGCTTGTTTTGAGGTGCGAAGAATTTGTATCCTCATTGACTATAAAACTATCAATATTTCCATACAATTTTCAATCACATTGCAGGGTGTATTTGCTTAGATTGTATGCATTAGAAGATCTAGTCATTTGATAGATATTTTTCTAAAATTGAGTTTATTTTCGAGTCCCTTTGAGTTTTTTGTGTTGTTTGTATGTTCACATTGCGTGATTTCACTAGAATAAAAAAAGAAAAAAAAATCTTATAAGAGAGATGATAATGGATTATTATAGAAGAAATATTAGGCATGCGGCTCTTTTTATAAAGATTTATAAGATTAAAATAGAAGGGTAACTTTGTCATGATTAGTGGTTTGAATTCCCCAATCAATTTTCTCCATCAATTCTAGTTAACAAAATCAAGTTATTGTATGAAAATTTATTGTTGTATCTCAACTTCAACATTCTACTGCATATCCCTAAATTATATACTTAAATGTGCTACACACCTAAATATTTGTAAAGAAAAACAATAAAAATAATTAATTTCAAAACTAATACGTAAAGTTGCTTTGCCTACAATTAAAATAAAACAAAATTTCTCATAGAACTTTAATATAAATAACCCGAAATATGTTTTTGAGATATATTTACCCGACAAATATATTTCCTATTATAAAGAGAAAAATGGATTGTGCTAAAAATAATTGTGTTATAGTTTTCTTAATTGCAACATCGATTATTGCAATGACGGTTACAGTTCAAGCAATCACTATTTGCAAGGTAGACAATAATCAACTTTTCGATCTCTATCATCTAGCAACAAAAAGAAGCTCACCTCTCCCTCCACTAAAAAAAAACCATCAATTCACGACGACACTTTTTGTCACTAAATGACCATTTTCATCTCGAATATTTTTTAACGACGGTGCGACGAACAATTGAGAAAAGCTCAATTGCAAAATTATTTGTGACGGAAATAGAAAATAGTCGCCAAATTTGCAACAAGAAACAGTCGCAAAAAGGGATATAACCGTTGCTAAATGAATTTTAAATTAGTCACCATAAATATAATATTAATTATTAGCAACAAAATTTTTAGTTGCTAATGTGGATTGTGTCAAATTCTAATTTGTTACATATTAGGGACATTTTTTGTTGTGAATCAATCGCTAAATATGTTTTAATTTTTTATTTTGTATTTATTAATTTATGGCCTGTATAATCAACAAATTAATTTATGATATATAGAATCACTATTTAAATTAATTTATAAATTTATTATATAAGCAAATCATAATTTAATTTATATAAATAAAAATTTTACAATACTATTAATTTAAAAATTATAATATCACACATGTATGTTACAACCAAAAAACATCCGGACCATTATTTCTCAATAATGAGAGTTAGGTGCTCATTCCATTTAAAATGGATTGTATATGAAAATGCCTTGAAACTAAATGGCTTGAAGAAAAGAAGAAACGATTGTACCTCATAACAATCAGAGTGGTGACCTTTAGATAACTAAGAAAATATTCCATACTTAAATGCCAAATACAAATGGTAAATTAAATATATAAATTCCCACTTTGCTGTATATAGAATCAAATGAAACAAAAGTTAGATGATAGAAATAAATAACAAAGAAATTAAAATGCAGAAAGCCATGTCATATAACAATTAATCTTCATCAGCCTCAATAACAGATATTTCAGAGTCCAATTTGTTCATCAGCTGCTCACTTACATATTGTGCAATTGATATCATGTCGGACATAACACTTGAATCAATACCTACACCATCTCGTTTAGTCAATCCACAAATGTGCCCTTTACTATTGACAAAACTAGAAATGGCAGAGCTTATCTGGGAATCCTGTTTTGAAGTAGCATCCACAATGTAGTGCCTCCCTACCTACATGATATATCAACAGAAGTCAATGGCTTATTCACTGTGCAGATCCTGAAAGCATAAGAGGAAACCATCTAAATCACCTTCGTTAAGGTAACTATAACCAGAACACCCGATGTGTCAAATTGTAGAAATTCTTCATCGCTAATGTCAACCTCCGGTTGCTCATCACCTGAAGCACCAGCTGCTACATGGACCTTTGGGATGCCAGTATTGCTTAAGGTAGCCTTTGAAAATTAAAATAGGTATTAATCAAATTAGTTTAAGCCAGTTAAATAACCCTTATCAAAATAACATAATCTTATAGCTATTCATTTGTCAAGAATTATCAAAAGTCCAAAAGAAGCACCCAAATTTATCCATCAGCTTCCAAAATCATTCTTATCTTCCACATCAATATATATACTTTGCTCACAGACTCACCCAACTCAAATACATCAATATAATAAGAGTTGATTACAACCAAAAAATACATACATGACACATAATTTTATTTTAGACAGCTCGCAACAACAAAACAGAAATCAATCTAGACTAACCTTCAGTTATTGATTCTATTCAGATACATCTAGCTTCAATTAGTTGCAATGGCATCACATGCTACACATCTATATTAACCATCATCTTCTATGTTAATTTGGATTGGTTTACTATGGGATATATATATATATATATAAGCTCCTGCCTGTATGTCATCATGCTCTTATAAGTTACTTTCCTGCAATCAATATTTCATCACAAGCTTATATATTTAATTTGCTCTTCCAATTGCAACTGGATCAAGTTCAAATTAATGCTAACATTTTAGAAAATATTTAGATAGCATATAAATATAATGACAGAAAGTGTTTCTTTGCTAATATATATATATATATATATATATATATAATCAAATTTGATAATCTCCAATTCAAACTCATAAAGGAAGAAATTAAAAAAAAAAAACTCTCAATATCTCCAAAAAATTGTTCTAAGTTTTCAAAATAAAACCATACAAGTAACCAGACTAATTCATCAATCATCAATCATTTCAATTCATTAATCATTTCAATTTCTCAAAATCCACAAAGAAGCCAAGAGATTTAATTCATCAATCATTTCAATTTTTGTATTGGTGCCGAAATTGACCCTTACTCCTTTACACTTAATTATTTACATATATACTGTCTAATTGTATTTATATTTATATATATAGCAAACTGTTTGAAGATGATCTAACAGGCTTTTACATAGTTATTAAGGTCACCTGCAGATGTTCGACTAGTGAGGGATTGTCTCATAGTAGCAATTATTTTGGCTTTTGATAAAGAACAACTGAATCATTTTTTCTTTTTTTGTTAACAACTTGTATTGCAAAGGAAGATATGCAATTCAAAGTGCTGCATATATGATCTTCAAAAGCTTAAACTTTTTTGTATAGCTAAAATGATGTGAATTTAGTTTATTCTGGACAATGAGAATTACTAGTATGTCAAAAGTTTGATATAGTCCTGTATCTGTTATTTATCTTGAGGAGCAAAGATTTTTTATGCAAAATTTGATGACCAAAGCCAGTGTAGTCCATCTTGGAAAAGTTTACATAGGAGACATAGTAATGGTAATACAACTAGTTATTGTCGAAAGCAGTCCAACCATTTGATAAGTAACAATTCATATTTGCAAACTTCTCTTCTAATTTTTTATGTTACAAGAGAAATTTAATTTCCTTCTCAATTTAATTACGCAAACCCAACACATTATTTTGTATTCCATCCATTCCATTTCTAGTCTCCTCATTAAACCAAAGATAGATAGCCTTAATATGCATTGAAAATTAGAATTGAGTTACTTGAAGATGCTCCAAACTAGTAGAGCATGTAAAGTCCGTTACTTGAAAACGCTCCAAGCTAGAATCGGGAATTTTTATTATCAAAATTCAAACTTGAATAGACTTAGTTACAAACAAGAATTGCTCCCTTTATGATTAAGCTAATTATAAAATTAACATTTTTAATTTTAAAAAGCCTTCGTACGCAATCTCATACATTTTCTTTACATGGGATGCCATTGGGAACCCAATCTGCGGCTAGGCTTCTACAATGGCACTGTTCAAATCTCCATTCTTATTTGATAATCATCAAGCTTTTTTGACATATCAATGGAAATTAAAAATACATATATACATCATCAAAGGAAGACAAAAGAAATTCAATTGACAAGTTAAATTCTTTCTTGTCTAGATACTAACCCTACACTTCCTTAATTTGTCTCCAACAGATAAAATTTCAAACTAAATCCTAATCAAACTTTTTTTTCCTAAATAATATAAGAGATATAATGCAGAGTCAAACAAAAATCTGAATCAAAATCCGAACAAAGTAAATATGAACTAGCTACATATGTAATAGATCTCAGACTAAACAATAAAAAAAAATGAATTTAGGAACAAAGTGAAGCCGACTTATCCCTTTTCCGATCTACTCATTGTCGGCAAGTAGGGAGGAATGGAGGACATCGGGATGATTGCCTCGCCCTTAGGGTCGCATCGGTGCTGCTCATGTCATCATCGAAAGCTGGAAGAGGCTGGAATCTCAAGCAGAAGCTTTTGATTAAAATAGAACCCGAAATTGGGGCAGCGACAAAGGAAAGGAGATGACTTGGTTGTCGGCTGTAGCGAGTGAACGGCATCGGATCCCTGATGTTGGTGAGTCATTCTGCCTTCTCCGATCTCTCTCTCTCCCTCTGTGTTCTATTTTTCTCCCCCCTTCCCCAATCTCATCTCTCTGCCTCCCTCCTCTCTCTTATTATTGGTTTCATTAGAAAATGAGGCAAAGAGAGAAAGGGCAATTAGGATTTTTTAAAAGTCAAAAATACCCATACTTTCATATGTACAATATCTATGAAATGGAGCCTAATTTTGTAAACGAATTTATATAGAGTTTTTTATTTGTATCCGTAGATATAATATGTACAATACATATTAAGTATAAAAATTACTTTTATAATTAATGTCTATCTAATATTAATAAAATTATAAAAAATAAAATTTTATTAAATTTTATTGACTTGGGATGATTTAGAAATCAATAAAGATAAATTGATTGAGAAAAATAACTGAAAATCATATTAAGAAAATAAGTAAAAGATCAATTTCGCTAGTTTTAGAAGTAAATTATATTTAATTAAATATATGGTATCGTCAGATTACACATAAAAGAATATAATTATAATATAATACGATTACAAGAGAAAAAATAAAATTAAATAATTTATTTTAATCAATGAAAATATTTTAAATATTTTAAATTTTGGTTATAATTTTTTAATTAGATAATTTAAAGATTAAATATGAATTTTATTGAAATTAATAAAAGGATAAAACTTTTATATAATTTCATTGTAAAGAAAAATTATTATACATAATTAATAAGAATAAATATGTATGTATATTTTTTCTATTAATACAATAATGTTTGGTAAAATGAATAATTAAAATTAAAAATTTTTTAAAAAATTTAATTGAAAATAGACAATTAGCGACTAAAAATCCAACGCTATTCTGTCGCTAGAGTTTCACTGCAATTAATGACAACAAATCCGTCGTTATTTTTTAGGAAATTAATTTCCAAAATTCAAAATATTGAAACGTTTTTAGCTACAAATTTATCATTGCTAAATCCATCGCAAAAAATAGTCATAATTTGCTACCAAATTAGCGACTGTTTTCACTTTTCTATCACTATTTCGTCGCTAAACTTATGACTAATAGATTTTCACAACTAAATTTAAAAATAGTCGCTAATTAGCGACTGAAAATATGCCATCACTAATTTAGGTTTTTTTTATAGTGCTCCTACCAAGCAAGGTTGCAACATTGTCCGTCAAGCTGACCTCCTTTGCTTGTGCAGATTCAAATATATGTTTTCACTTCTTGGAACTGACTATGCACATAACATTTAATATGTAGGAAATGTGGTGTAAATCTATCACAATGTTGACAGCCTAAATTATGAATCCAAAAGGCTTTAAAGGTTGTAGTTTCATCAACCTTTGGCTGCCTCAACACGAGTATTATACTTTTCACCTAATAGTGCCCCTTCCATGCAAGACAATGAAAATAATTTATAATAGTAGATTATTAATGTTTTATATGTTACAATTAGTACCACGAGTGACATTGACTATACAAAATCTAATTTACGATTTAATAAGAAAGAATTATTTTCATTGACGTTCTTCAATAATAATTTATTACTTTCATGCTGATCATCTCTTTTTTTGTATTCAGTGTGTAGCCTTTATTTTTGTTCGACTTATTAAGAGTGAAATGATCGATTACTTCAAAAATTTTATATACAAGATTTCAGAGAGAAATGTTTAGCATTGACATTAAAGCAATAGTACCTTTTATTACATGACATTATTGAAGTCACGAGTTGGTTAAAATGGCCAAGTAGTTCAAACAATTTTGGTGTTCACAAAGTAATATTCACTTGAACATGTCTCTTTTTTTTTTGTGTTGTTGATTGCTTTAGGTTCTCAATTATTGTTCTTTTCTATACCTTTTTGATCTGGGTTAGGGTTTGTTGCTTTTTTCAAGTGGATGGCTGCTACTTTAGTTAATTCTTAAGTTATTGAGAAAGCTTTACCAGGTATATATTTTGGTTATTCCCATAATTTCGATTTTGATCTTAGGATATTATTAATTTTTGCAGCTTCTATTGCTATTTTTTCTATTTTATATTTGGTCCCTTTTTATTCCTCTTTTCTTTGGGGTTCTCTCCTATCATTTTTCTATTAATATGTTCTGCAGTGATTTTTTTATGATTCTGCAGTGATTTTTCTATTATGATTACCTGCTCAACTTTATTTTTATGGTTGTTAGGGTTTAAATTGTGCTAATTTTTTTTACGTTCTCCGTTGGGGTTCAAAATTTCTGGTGGTTGATGTTTCTATTTCTGCGGATGCACTGCTGCTAATTGGCTAGCTGGTCTTTTTTTAAAAAAAATATATAATAATACAAAAGTTAAAGTTAAAGAATGGGATGGGCCCCACTCTCTCTCTTCTTCCCCCTCACTCTCACTCTCTCTCTCTCTAACCATTGATTGATGAATTCTTCTCAACTTTGTATATGTTGAATTTTATTTTTATATTATCTACCTTTTTATAATAAATGCAATTCATTTAATATTTGTGAAAATATATCTATCTATATATTTTTTTTTCTAAGAAAAATTCTTTCTAGATAATCTAATAATTTTCCGTCTTGTTGCTGAAAATAAGAAGTTAACTGTTTAATTAACGTTTCCTTTTATCACAACTTTATTTTATTAAGTTTTTCAATCTTAATGCAAACTTTAACTAAAATTGAAGATTTCTATTTTCTAATTATAATCTATTACAACAACTAGAATTTACATGTAAAGATTATCTAAAACTCAATAACAGTTCCTTCTATCACACTCAGTTTTTTTTTATTGAGTATGTCAGATTTCAATTTTCATAAAATTTGTTTTATGAATAAGATAGCTATTTATAGCATAGGCATGAACTTATAAATTCAATTAATTAATTTATATATTTCACAATTGATGATTTCCATTTTATGTTCAAAACAAAATTATATAAGGTAGATAATATAAAAAATAAAATTCAATATATACAAAGTAAGAAGAATTAATTCATCAAGTTGATGTTTTTAATTAGATTTTAACACAAATCAAATGGTTAGTGAGAGAGAGAGGTGCCCACATCCACTCAAATTCCGTAAGAAAGTACTGCAGAAATGAATAAAACACCCTAAAAACTCAAATAGTTCTTAAAACACCCCAAAATCTCAATTATTTTTTCAAAATACATTATTATTAAAAAATTTCATGGATTTTAATGTAAAAAATTAATTATAAAGTCCAATTAAATGAAATATAAAAAATAATAGAAAAACGTACTAAAAGGTGTTATTGTTGAAAATACGAAAATATTAACTAATTCTAATTAAATAATTATAAAATATACTTAAAGAAAATATACCTAAAAAAAAGAAAAAAGAAAAAGGGTTTGTGGAGCGAGTTGAAAATTGCACATTTACCATTGGGACAATAGGTATTATTTGTTCTTTATTTTGAACCCGCGCAACACACAAATTGATAATTACACATTTACCATTGGGACGATAGGCATTATTTGTTATTTATTTCCTATAATGGGTAAAATATAAATTTACTTGAATAAAAAAATAAAATGATGGGTGTCAAATTTAAGTCTATGCCCTCCTTAACTTTTCAACGCAGTTTAGCCATTAATATAGTATGTATTATTTGATATTTGTTTCCAATACTAAGTATTTATGAATTTAATATTAAATTTTGACACAAATTAAAATCGCTATAGTCACTAAAAAAAGTATGACTTTTTTTTATAAGTTTCACTTCTGAAACCGTTACCTAATACAATGATTTTGTACTTAATTCTAGCTCTGTAAATAATTTATGATACATCCTAATTTTATAATTTTTTTAAAAATTATTATTTAAAAAATTTTCCTCGTCGGTTTGTGGTAACCTTTTTATAATAAAAAAGCGAAAAGAAAAAAGAAAAATTAATATACATCAGCAACCAGCAATTTTACTGACAATTTCCAATAATTCCAAAATTTTTTTAAATGACATTATTTTTTAAAAAAATCCCGTAATAAATAGCGATGATTTTGTGACCATAAATCAATCTAAATATGTTAGCCTTTTAGTGACGGAAGTTCCTATTGCTATTTTTAAGAATATACTTTTTGAAACATTAGCAATGGATGTTCAGTCGCAAAAAAAAAAAAAAAAAGCACTATATTTTCACTGTTTTTGAATTTTTATTTTATTTCATATATAACTTTTGTTATATTTAGTTTTTATTATAATGTGTTGTTATTATTGTTAATATATATGAAAGATGAATAATTATATATTGTCGTATAAAAATTCAGCACATGGGTCGAATCGGATCATAAATGTATTAAAATTTTGCTAGTCATAAATAGATTCGATGGGATCATGATTCAAATGGAATAAATTTTATGACATTATTTTCTTATCTTTTTAAAATATTTTTTTATTAAAAATAAAAGGCTATGCATGTATGAAGAATAAAAACTTATTTTTATATTTGTGTTATATAAAAAATTATAATTTTGATAAAATCCACTTTTCAAATTCATTTTTTCTTTAACTCAGCAGTAAGTTTTGCAGCAAACCCTGTCTGTATGTGGCGATAGGAATGTACTAAACGTGATGCTTCTGAGCTAAAGGTGTTAACGGGTAAGAATGACGGTACCACTTAACTAAATCTTCGGACTGTGAAAACACTAGACCTTCTGGTTTTCTTAAAAGTATGGATAATCACAGGGTGGGGTAGGAGCGGGAAATGGCTCTCCACCTACTGCCCATGCGGAAATGGGGTGGGGCCATCCCCAAAATTATTTCGGAAGGAAAATTTTCCCCTTTCCCGTCCCCACATGGATTCTCATCCCTGCATAAAAAATATTTTATTTTTTTGAAAAAATATAATTATAACTAAAATATAATATTTAACAATTAATTATAATTGAAATATAATATTTAATAATTAAAAAATATAAATTCAATTAAAATTAAATTAATATAAATTTTAAAAATTGACAAAATTAAAATTAAATATAATTCAAAACTAAATTATATAAATATAATTAAATTTAAGTACTGAATTTTGGAGGTAGAAAAATTTCGGATCAGGGATCACAATTTCCGTTTTCGTCCCGAATTTTAAGTCGGGAAATATTGTTCCCCTATCCCCGCCCCATTCGGGACGGTTCCCCACCGGGGATGGAGATTATCCGTCCCGTGATCATCCCTATTTAAAAGAACAATGTATGTCTCTATTTTTGTCTGCCTTTCTTCAGTAGTAGCTTTGTCTGTCTTTCTTCAGTAGTAGCTTGACAGGAGCTGATAAATTAAAAGTAAGGAGGAATACTAAAAACATGGTTGGCAATTTTCTTTCCATACTATTAATTTGAAAAAGTAGAAAGATGGTTTTTGGTTTTGAGGTTCTACAATCTTAACAGAGAGAGAGCTACAGGAGAATGTTTCAATGGCCGGCATTTATCAAATAGTGCACTCATAAAAGTTAACGTTCAGGCTTAATTAAATTGAAATTGTCGGCCAGAAGGGTTGCTTCGATAAAACTTATGCTTTGCATTTTAAATTTTGAGATGAATTTCTCGTTTATCCACCACGATTTCTCTTTAACTTTAGTCCTTAAGAATTAATCAAAATCATGTTAGAAGCCAATTGGCTTTTTCTTCATAGGAAATGGCTATATTTTCCTTTATTATTTTCTGCTATTGTTTTAAAGAGTTGACAACATTGATCTGGATCATATTATTTTTGTTTTCTACTAAAAAAATTCGGTAGTTACTAGTTGCCTTTAGTTTGACTCTACGAAAAGTGTCAAACAAAGTTAAACATTCTTGTAAATGTCGAGTTGAAAGAACCTAGTACTGGATCTGGACTAGGCAATTTTTTTTAGATCTCAATAATTTTGATAAAATCCTTAAAATGCGTCTATTTTTGTTTTTTTTTTTAATTTTGTTAAAATGCGTCTAACAAAGGATTATAAACCATAATAATAATAATAATAATAATAATAATAATAATAATAATAATAATAATAATAATAAAGAACCTTAAACGGGTAGTCTTTTATCACGTAGTAACGTTTAAAGGTTTTTTTTTATGCAAATCATTTAATATTTGAAATTATTTTTCTGGCTATTTTAAATTTAGTCTGAACATACTTCTTCAATCCAAGAATTTAAAAACATTTTATCTTAAAATTTAAATTTAAAATCTCTAATTACAAGAAAACCATAACACTGACATCCCATCTGAACTAGAGATGATCATGGGGCAGAGACGGGAAATGGCTCCCACCTACTGCCTGTTGTATAGGCGGAGATTTTCTATCCTCGTCCCCCATAGTATTTCAGGGAAAATATTTTATTTTTTTTAAAAAATTAATTATAACTAAAATATAACGTCTAACAATTAATTGTAATTGAAATATAATATTTAATAATTAAAAAATATAAATTTAATTACTAATCAAATGAATATAAATTTTAACAATTGATAAAATTAAAATTAAATATAATTTAAAACTAAATTATATAAATTTAATTAAATGTAATTACTGAATTTCGGAAGCTAGGACCACTATCGGCCCCGTCCCCTTCCGGAATTATAAGTCGGGAAATATTTTCCCCCCATCCCCAGCCCTATGGAAGAAATTTTAGGAAATTTTCCGCCTCATTAGGGGCAATTCCCTGCTAGAGATGGAGGTTTCTCGTCCATGATCATTCCTAATCCAAAATTTTATATTTTTAAATTCATACTTCTAGAACTTTTATTTTTAAATTCATTTCTCAAAGTACACCCAACCCCCACAAGGATGAGAAGTGCACGAAAGAAGATAAATCTATATCTGTGTATAATTGAAGAACTTGAACATTGTTCCAGGGAAAAATATTTTTTTTAAAAAAAATTAATTATAACTAAAATATAATATATAACAATTAATTATAATTGAAATATAATATTTAATAATTAAAAAATATAAATTTAATTACAAATCAAATTAATGAATATAAATTTTAACAATTGACAAAATTAAAATTAAATATAATTTAAAATTAAATTATATAAATTTAATTAAATTTAATTACTGAATTTCAAAAGCTGGGACCACAATCCCCATCCCCTCCCGGAATTATAAGTTGGGAAATATTTTTCCCCCATTCCCAGCCCTATGGAAGAAATTTTAGGAAATTTTCCGTCCCATTAGGGGCGATTCCCCGTTGGAGACGGAGGTTTCCCGTCCATGATCATTCCTAATCCGAACTTTTATATTTTTAAATTCATACTTCTAGAACTTTTATTTTTAAATTCATTTCTCAAAGTAGACCCAACCCCCACAAGGATGAGAAGTGCACGAAAGAAAAATCTATATATGTGTATAATTGAAGAACTTGAACATTGTTCCATATAATATTTCGGCACTAGGCAAAAGGCAGAAAAGATGGGTACTTTAGAAGGACATGTATTCCCAGGCACAGCATTTCTTTTACTAGGCTTATGGCATCTTTTTAAGCACATAAAACTCTACTCTTTAAACCCAAATTCCTACACTTCTCTCCCATGGTTTCCCACTTCAAAACTAAGGCACTTGGAGCTATTCTTGATCATGATAGGGAGCTCCATCTCCATATCATTGGAATTTATCGGCCCTGGCAAACACCAACCTTTAGATATAGATGGAACCATACCATCTAATAATCTTCCATACTTCGAACACTCCTCCATATCGATTCTTTTCTTCGTTTATGCATCTCTTGCGATCAGTCTTGATCGAGCTAGGGTTGAAGCTAGACATGATCTAACATACTTTGTAGAATCAATAGCCTTGGCTCAAGAATTATTTGTTTTCTATGTCCATTCAACTGACCATCATGGGCTCGAAGGGCAATACCATGTTCTACTTCGAATCATTATTGTTATTTCTTTAACCACTACAATTCTAGGGATTGGAAACAATAATAGTTTCATGGTTAGCTTTGTTAGATCGGTTAGCTTTGTCTTCCAAGGTTGTTGGTTCATAATGACGGGAATTATGCTATGGACTCCAAGTTTGATACCAAAAGGTTGCATACTCTATAACGACGATGTTCATGATAAAATAGTGAAATGTAGCGACCAAGAATCATTACATAGGGCTAAATCATTAGCCAACATTCAGTTCAGTTGGTTGGTCATTGGAATTACAATATTTGCAATCTCATTTTATATGAGTTTGCAACGAATTTATGGGAAAAGGGTTGCTTATTCTACTTTACCAACTCAATCAGATGATGAAGAACGAAAGAATAGTTTTACTCAGATTGACGGTGGATTTAGAGCATTTGATGTAGACAAGAAGAAAATTCTGGAGAATTAATTGGAAGTTGTTTTGATTTTAGACAAGAAGAAAATTGCTGTTGGAATATTGAGCATTTTCTCCTGCTGGTTGTTTGAATGGGTAGTTGATGTTCATCATGTGGAAGGGGTCTGTTGATGGCATCAGGGGCTGTGTGGATATCTGTCATCTGGGCTATCTTTAATTTTGTGTTTTGATCTGATTTTCCTTTTTTTCTCCTTCTGCTTTCTGAGGTCTGCTGTACTAGAAGATCTGGTCTATTGCCTTTTTACTCTCTAAAATCTGGAGTTTTGACAGTGGTGTTTCTTCTCAATTGGCTGGGCTGTTTCGGTTTTTTGATATCATGCTCCTTGTTCTGGTTGCGTTGGTGGTTGATGCAGTGTAGTTGGCAGGGAACTTTTTGTATCTTGGTCTTTTTTTCTTTCTCCGTCCCGGATACGTAGCAACTTTGGTTTTCTTGTATTTCATCTTGTATTAATAATAATCATTGGCTTGTAAAAAAAATAAATTTGAATTCTGAAAATAAAATGCATAAGTTTTGGCCATATGCACTACTACTTGCGATTTCCTAAAGTTGAAAAAAAAAAATCAGCTTATGAGTGAACCCTACTAAGTAATGTTTGGATCAAAAATATTCAATTAGTTTTGGTATTTTGCTAACCCTACTAATTGGAGCTAGGGATTATTTTATCCAAAAGAGTAATTACAATTTATAAATTTGAGTGGGGAGAGGTTAATGTCAATTTCTTCAATTATTAGTGTTACCTGCTCCCAGGAAAAAAAAATTAGGATATACATATATAATATGACCATAATTCCAATGTCTCTTTCACTTGTTTTTGATTGATTTGCTGCAGTATATAACTAAGAAATTGTATAATTGAAATTTGATTAAAGCAAAGTTAGAGTTAGTCAAAAGTTAAAGCATAGTGGGAGGCTCCCCATAGGGAGTAGGTGGCTTGTTTTTAGGGGTGTGTATCGGTCGGGTTCGGATCAACCCGAACCGAATTCGATTAACTTGATATCCAAATTTTAAGTATTTATTACATCTGATCCGATCCTATATAAATTTCGGGTCTTTACCCGATTAACCGGATAATTTTTGGATTCCGATACTTTTAACCTTACCAACACTCAAATTCAAATCGAAACCCAGATTTCTCTATCTCAATTTATCAGAAACGGAAATAAACAAGAAAAAGGGGAAAACTTTTACATTGGGATCAAACTGCATTTGCCAAACTGATACCAATTTCTGTAAGAAATTCCTTCTATTTCCTCCCGTCATTACAAGCTTGTGTAAGCCTTGCCTTTTCACAGCAATCTTCTCTCCATCGGACCATCTTTCAGCTCTCCTTTGTACACCTCTACATACCCTCCTCTACCCACCAAATTATCTTTTACCCACATACCAAAACATGAAATTAAGAACATAATCAAACGTTTTTTTGAAAAATAAAAGCAACCCATATCTTAAAATTGGAACCTGGGCTAAAAGCATCAGTGGCTTGCAAGATTTCTTCATAGGAAAAGCATCTCCATGCGGGTTTTGAAGTCAAGTGGGTCTTGTCCATTCTTGTCTTCGTCGATGGTGCTTCCTTCTTCAACTTTTACCTTGGGATCAAAAGTGAGACGGATTTTAAGCCTGCAAGTTTCATTGATTTGAATTTGTAAGCAATAACCCAAGAATTTGAAGTTCGTGTGTGTTTGGCACTTGATATTCTCTGCTACACTCAGTAAACACATGAGAAATTAAATTAGAAATTTGGGATTTCGCTCTGGAGAAACGATGGAATGGAAGTGAAGCGAAGAATTAGGTTTTTTGGCTTATATATTAGTGTTATTCCAATGGCATTTCGGGTCCATTTTGGAGTGGCTTTAACCCGATCCGATCCAAACCCGAAAAATCTAAAATTCTTAGCCTCGAACCGAACCGATAAACAAGATTAACCTCACCCGAATACTTTGGTTCGGGTTTATCATATCGGATTGGGTTTTGCACACCCCTACTTGTTTTTGTGGGATAGGTTATCCAAAGGGACTAGACCAATCACATGAATTATGGATAATTGTTTTTGCCTATATAATACATCTTTCGGGGGTTGTGGATCAAGTGCAAGTTGAAACTGATAGCTTTATTCTCTATCATGTACTGTCCTCCCTTTCTTAGAATAATTCTCTTTTAGACTTTTAGTTCATGCTTGTATTTCTTTAAGTCTTTCTTTTCAAAGTTATTTGTTTTCTTTTGTAAAAATGTTTGGAAACGATCTTGCCTATTTGTTAGTTAGGACCTCTGTTTCTTCTAGGATAGTTAGATTTTCATCTTCTTTTCCTTGTATCCAGCAGTTGTTTTAATGAAAAAGTCCATTCTCTTTCAAAAAAAATATTAAATATAATTCAATGCATCGATTTTGACTTATATGTATTTACTGCTAGAAGTTATCAAATGAGACAGATTATTTCATTTTAAAATTATAAAAGAAAAATCATTAAGTTTGTGTTACATTGAAAAGGTATAATATTCAATAACAATTCTAAATGTCACTAGAATAAATCGAATACGAAACCCACAACATTTTTAATGGAATATTGGCTACAAAGTCAACTCTTAATGGTTAAAAAAAGATAATTATTTGATCCTCCTATTTTTCCTTTTTTTTTTTAATTTAGTTTTTGAAATTTATAGTGTATAAATTTTACTGTTTACATTTATTTTTTATATATTTATTTAATTGCCATAAAATAAATATATCAATAAAAATAATAATGTGAAAATGACTAAACATGGAATACGTGTAGGCAAAAGACAGTGCTCGGCAGCAAACACGAATCATGAGGTATAAATACAATTTTTTGAGGGCATATTATTTTTTATTTTTTTTAAGTCTTTCAATTAATTAATTATTGTTGATCCACTAATATAAACATCTAAACCAATCACTCACAATAAATCTTTTTGCTCACATTAATTGAATTAATTTTGAATTAAAAAGTTAAACTGAACCGGCCCTTTGACCTAATTATATTCCTAAAATCTCTCTACTCTTATATTCCTATTTCTTCTCCACTAAATGTCGTGTCCCTGATATTCTTCAATATCTTTATGAGGTGCCGGTTGTAAGTGTGAATAGAAACAAGGCAAAGCACATTTTCAAGTCCCTGGGATTTAAAATTTTCTACATAAGAGAAATTATTGATTAGATTCTTAAAATCAAATCTATTATTGTTGTGGGGAGAAAGCATAAATTCCAATTAATTCTCTAAAATTTTCTCTTTGTCTGTATCAAATGCTCTAAATCCTTTTTCAGTATGAGCAAAACTACTCTCTTGTCGTACCTCTTCTGATTGATTTGGTAAAGAAGAATAAGCAAATCCTTTTTCCATAAATTAGTACCAAACTCAAATAAAATTGCAAAAATATTAATCCCAATGAGAAACCAACTGAATTGAATGTTGACTAATGATTTAGCCCTATATAATGATTCTTGGTTGCTACATTTAACTATTTTATGACCATCATCGTCATAAAGTACGCAACCTTTTGGTATCAAACTTGGAGTCCAAAGCATAATTGCCATCACTATGAACCAAAAACCTTGGAACATAATACTAACTGATCTAACAAAGCTAGCCGTGAACCTATTCCTCTTTCCAATCCCTAAAATGATAGTGATTAAAGAAATAACAACAACGATTTGAAGTAGTAAATGGTATTGCCCTGCAAGGCCATGGTGGTCAGCTGAATGGAGATGGAAAAGAAACAATTGTTGAGCAAAGACTATTGGTCCTACAAGGAATGTTAGCTCATATCTAGCTTTAGCCCTACCTCGGTCGAGAATGATTGCAAACGATGCATAAACAAAGAAAAGAATCGGTATAGAGGAGTGTTCGAAGTTTCGAAGATGATTAGATGGTATAGTTCCATCTATATCTAAACGTTGGTGTTTATCCGGGCTGATAAAGAGCTCCATTGATATGGAGATGAAGCTCCCTATCATGATCAAGAGTAGCTCTAAGTGTCTTAGTTTTGAGGTGGGAAACCATGGGAGAGAAGTGTAGGAATTTGGGTTTAGAGAGTAGAGTTTAATGTGGTTAAAAAGATTCCATAAGCCTAGTGCAGCAAATTCTATGCCAGGCAATACATGTCCCATGAAAGTACCCATCTTTAATGCCTTCAGGCTAGTGATGAAATATTAAGGAACGATCTTCAAATTCTACAATTATACATAGCTAGGTTCGGATAATAACTTGTTTATATATTATCATTAGTCTGTCCATACATTTTCTGAAAAATCAGGACTAAGTAAGTCTTATGTGTGAAGTATTAGAAATGTCATCCATCTGCTAGTTGAGCATTCAGATTTATGTTTAATTTTGTCAACAAAATGGATTTTTTTTTTATCTTATATGTTCAAACTATGCAAATGGAATAATGAAAGTTAAGTAAGAATGCAGTGTATTATTGAAATTAAATGCGATTAACTAATATATAATTATATATAAAGACAAAAAAAAAACTGACACAAAAATTTAATGAAATTTTAAAATTTTTAAACTATATAACTGATAAGTATTTTCTAAACCAATTAAGGAAAAAAAAAACCTTATAAACAAAAAAACATAATAGGTCCATAGTGCCCCTTGGCCCGAACTCGAATCCCAACACCGATTTCCATTTTTCAACCCATTCGAATCGCACCACAAACTTATCGGATTGCACTTAGGGATGCTCACGGAACGGAGCGGGGCTGGGGATTATATCCCCACTCACTGTCCCGCGTGGGGTCGGGGATTCCCCGCCCCCGACTCTAGAACGGGGAGGAAATCCCCCCTGTCCCCCGCCCCACGGGGATTTTCGTCCCCCGAATATTTTTTTTAATTTTAAAATATAATATTTTATAAATAATTAAAATTAAAATATAACATTTAATAAATAAAAAATTTAAAATAAATTATAATTTAAATTAATATAAATTTTAACCATTCATAAATTTAAAATTAAGTATAATTTTAAAATTAATAGTTATAAAATTAAGTTATATTTTAATTTTAATTTTAATTATTTATAAAATATTATATTTTAAAATTAAAAAAAAATGCGGGGCGGGGATCCCCGCGGGGCGGATACCCCATTCCCCGTCCTGTCCCCAAATTCATAACGAGGATTTTTTTCCCCCCATCTCTGTCCCCGCGGGGGAAAAACTCAAGGATTCCCTGCCCCGTTCGGGGCAGGTCCCCGTCGGGGCTAGGGAATCCCCTCCCCATGATCATCCCTAATTGCATTGCAGTTGGGATTTACAAAAAATTTAGGGCACATCTAATTGGTTGTTAACACGTCTAATAAAAGTGGTATTTTTAATTGTCGCCATTATAGATTTTTCTTTCTTTGTAATGCCAAGCTTGTTCAACATATTTCCCTTTTAGCTAAGTGTATATTCCTTAGCAAGGTAGTATAGTACTTTGATGTCCTATTCATGTTTAGAATGACGAAATTTCGTTCGTTGATTACTTCTCAAGGAAGTTTACTTGGCAATAAAAGTGACATAACTTACCATATCAATAATCTACCATTAAATTTTTAAGGTTGGAGTTAAAAATATTTTAGTTGTAATATTTAACAACTTAAAAGTGTTATTGTAGGATAAGATTTTATTTAATGTGTCCCCACATGGGTGATTCAGTCCACTAACTCATTCGCCACAAAATAAGAAGAAGAAGATAAGATTTTATTTTATGTGAGTGATTCAGTCCACTGACTCATTTGCCACAAAATAAGAAGAAGAAGAAGAAGAAGAAGAAGAAGACATGCACATTATTTATCTACATCGAATTGGATTGACTTTAAATATTTTTTTACATGGTCATGGAATTATATAAATATTTAAAAAAATAATATTAGAAATAAAATTAAAAAATAGCAATTAAATTATTTAAAAAGATTTAATTAAAATTAATAACACATACTATTTTTATTTTAATATGTGAACATAGTAAAATATTATGCGGAGAAAAAGGGGAAAAAAGGTAATTTTTGTATATAATTTAACCTTTATTTATTTTATTACAATTTTTGTAAGTATTACATTTAATGAAGATAAATGTTACTTAAATCTAATAATAAAATAATAAAGGATTAATGTATTTTAAAAATTTTTGTATCCGCTTTGTACTTTTGTGCATAGCATAGATGACATATTGTCCGAAAGCTCAATATGCAATAATGTTTAGGCAAAACCCAAAATTTAGTCCCTAAACTTTAACATTTTTCCGCATAAAGTTCAATTACATATTGAATCCTAAACTTTTCAAAAAGTATACATTAAATTCAAAATTAAGAGCAACAAACAATATTATAACACACGCTCCGTTAAATTCGTATGTATTTAACGTCTCTGTGGACTTAATATATTCTAATCTACAAGTTCAGGGACTCGATGTGTATTATAAGGACTCAATGTGTTTCACGCAAAAAGTTAAAGGATCCAATGTTTTGTTTTTAAAGTTCAAAAACTTAATGCGAAAAAGTGTTAAAATTTAGAGACAAAATGATGTTTTTTCCTAATATTTATTTGTCTTCGAATGTGTTGATAAATGTGTTGATAACGCAATCCCTCCTATACTACTGGTGGTAGTGGTTGTTTGTGAGGTTAGACTCCACACAATTACTTACACTTGATAGCGTTTATTAAATCGATTCAGATAAGAAGTTTTCTGATAAAGCTGTAATACTTTCCGGAGCAAGATATGGAATAATCAAGATAAGACTGAAAAATATTTCGAAAATTTTTTCTAATCGTTTGTTAAATTTTTTGAGATGAATTTAAAATATTTTTTCTTTAATTTTTTAGTTATTTTTTATCTTGAAAGATCAAGATAAGCATATTTTGACCCAATGTCAAAATATGCATATCTTAAAATATCAAGATATAGGTAGTTAAAAAAAAAATTGCGGAACCCATTTTTTTAACAAACGCTTAAAAATGTCGGAAGAGTTGGAATGATTTTATTTTCTTTCCATCTCAACTTTTCTAAGGTTAACAAACACTACCTTAATAGAAAATGGAGGGTTAATTTTACAATTATTGGATTATTCTATTTTTACTGTAAAGTTATAAAATAAAATTTTCAACTGAAAAATATTTCAAATTTAGAAAAATATTTTTTTAAAAAATCACTTTAATATTCAACAAAAACTTTAATGGAAATTTTTATTGGTATACCACATCACTAATTTCATTCAAATGTATAACACATAAGCCACCACATCAATTTACCATCTATGTGAGCTGCCATGTTATGACCAATGAGAAGATGACATGTATAAAAATATTTTAAAAACAAAAAAATTTATAAATTTTTTACACATATTAGCTTCTTATTAGTTGTGATCCGGCAGCTAACATGATATCCATTTCATATGACAAGTTGATATGGCCGTCAATGAAAATTTCCAAATGGATTCCTTTTGAAATCCAGTTAAAATGACTTTTTTGAAACTTTTCCCCAAATTTAGATATTTTTCTTTTAAAAAATTTTATTTTGTGAATTTTTAATTAAAAGTAGAAAATTTAATAATTGTAGGTGAAATTGATCCAAAAATTGAAAGTGAAGAATTTTTTTCAAAGGTGAAAAAAAAAATCTATTCATTTTAGTATATTAACATAATGCTTCAAGTGCTTGCCCATTTCAATATAATACTCTACTTTTCATTATATCTTACCATTATTATTCATCATTTCCTTTACCGTTAATTATGCGTACCGATCATCGTTTTGTAAGATAATTTTGAAGCACATGCTGAAAAAAGTGGGATATTTTGAAAATAACGTCTGTTTCACACTCTTTTTTATGCATATTTTTAATTTTCAAGAGTTAATTTTACTAATAATTATTAAACTTATGCTTAAATTATGCAAAAGTAACGGAAAAATTTTTCGTGATACAAAAGTTATTAAAATTAGCAATGTTATACGCAAAAATAATTATAATTGGTTTCCGATGAAAACCAATGCCGGAAAGTATATGTGACACGCCATACCAGCATCTTACACACATGTTGATACGACGACATTAGATGACATGTCAATATTGTCACATGTCGATTTCTTAGGGGTGTTTTGCTACGTGGCATTGATGATGTGGCATGATGATGTAGCAATATATCTGATGACATGGAATGAAAGATATTTCCAAGTATTCATAAAGTACTGACATGGCATGCCACATATACTGTTATTTTTGCATAAATATTCCTAGCACAACAAATGATCCTTTTAATTGATGAGATTAAATTTAATTGGCATTTTGAAGGAAAATTTAAAATTTGTTGAATAAAATAAAATTATATTTAGAAAAATGAGGGATTAATTTTATCCACAACACATCAGACTGACATGTTAGTAATGTGTTTAGCTATATATGTGATTTAAAGTTCGCCATGTTTACCTTGAGGGTCAGCTAAAATTTATAGTAGTTGATTTCAAAATAGAATGAACTTTGATAATAAATTTTTAAATTAAAGTATTACACATTCTTTTATTATTATCGGTTCATTATTACAGTATAAATCTAATAACAATAGCGGGTTAAATTAACCCAATAATGCCACAATTCTCTTTAAACTTTCTGATATAAAATATATCTACTCCTGATTTTTTTAAAATGAAAAAAAGAAAAATAAAAAAATTACCTTTAAAGTGACAAAATTGCCACATAATTATATATGCCATTTTCTATAACAAGTCTCATTCAGCAAATAAAAGCCTAGATGGCCACTAAGTGTTGTCTGCCCATATTGCTATGAAGGGTCAAATTAGAGGTTAATTTTATCCGTGATTACTAAAATATGGCGATTTTAACAATTTGATTACTATACTATAATTTGTAATAAAAAAAATTAATTCAGATTTTATTTTGTAACAAAAAAAATCACAAAAGTCAAAAAAATTGAAAATTTAGTTGTTGGAAAAAATAATCCAACTTCTATTTTAGTTGGGCTGATGTTACACAAATCAAGAAACAGTTGAATTGATTTTATATAAACTGCACTCTTAAAATAAATAAATTGAACAATGAACCAATATAAAAGTTGGATTATTTTTTAAGGTGGCCAGATTTTTTGTTTTTCGACTTTTATGACTTTTCTGTTACAAAAATAAAAATTGAATTATTTTTTCGTTACAAATCGTAATATAACAAGTATAACATTACAATTATCAAATTTTAATAACTAAGGACAAAATTAACATGTCAAATTA
>JBBPFJ010000579.1:0-77341 GCA_037975025.1 Excoecaria agallocha
TTACACATTATAATTTCCAATTTTTCTTAAGTTCCATCATTATGTTCAACTATGTAATTATAGGTTTATTAATTATTTTCAATCTTAATCACTTCTAGTACCTTTATCCTATTCTAAATTATGAATTATAAGTTTAACATGCCATAATTTATCAAATTATCACAAGTTTAGATTAGGTACCAAATTCGACCATATTGAGTTTTCACATTTCCACTTTATCTTCTTCATTAATTCACATTCTCTACCCCTTAATTCATCATTTTAACATATTATCTTAAATTGTTTCACATTTTTACCTAAATTCATATAATTATACATTACAAGAAAAATTAAATTTAGTAACGGAAATTGATATTTTCCGTTGCTAATAAAAAATAGCAACGGAAATTAGCAACAAAAATTTCCATTGCTAATCCGGCGGTTGCTATTTTTTAGCAACGGAATTTCATTTTCGTTGCTAAATTTAGAAACGGAAAATGAATTCCCTTGCTAAATTCAACCAACTCATTTTCGGTGAATTGGTAATTTTTAACAACGGATTTTGATATTTCCATTGCTAAAATTAGCAACGGGATTGACTTTTTCGTTGCCAAATTTTAGTAAAGAAAAAGTCAATTCCGTTGCTAACTTTAGCAACAGAAAAGTCAATTTTGTTTGTTTATAAGCTGCATAATTTTATATATATATACAAAATGAGACTAGTTCTAATGCTTTAATTTTATAGCGTAAGAAAATGAAATGTTAATGTTTTTTAGGGAATAAATTATAGTTCTGATGTGGAAAATATATATCCATATATAGAAAACTTATTAAGCTTTATCATTGATTAAGTTACAAGGAATTAAATTAAGGAGCCTTCTTTATTACGAATAGATGCACTGCCTCCACATCAAGGAAACGCTAGATCCTAAGGATCTGCGCCAGATAACGCATAAAATCACTAAAATACTCGTAGAAAATATAACTATGGCCTCAAATACTTAGATTTGGAGAGGAAAAAACGCACAAAAAAAAATTGGAAAATTAATTTTACCAACACAAGCATTAACAATTCGTGTAAGCATATTTATAAAAGCACTAATAAAACTGATAATAAAAGTAAAGCAACTCACAGTAACTGGCCTATCAGGCAACTGCATACAAAAATAACACTTAAAACTCTCATCAAGAACATCCAATACATCGGTCTCGCTATCCTTTCCTTTCCCTTTCTTCTCATCTCCTACCTCCACCTTCTCGCTCATCAACTCCTGTCTCTTCTTTGCCTTCTCTCTATCCGTAAGGGTTTTATCCGACTCAATCTCCCTTATAGCAGCCAGCAACTCGTTTCCATCGCCGAAAACATCAGCCGGAGCAGCAGCGGTTACATCGTCGGAACAGTCAGGACACTCCCACTGTAGAGCAGAAGCTAGGGTTTCCGGCTTAGAAGAAAGGCAAGCAAGGTGCAAAGGAGTAACGCAAGTGCTACAAGTGAGATTTTCTTCAAACGGCGACATAGCTTTGCAGCGCATGCAGACGCCGTCTCCGTCGCAGGGGAGATGGATATTGTGCGCCATTGACAAGTGTGCGTAGGATAAGAGATACAGAGTACAGGATAAGCGAAAAGCAATTTGGGTTTATGGCCTTATGGGGTTTTTATGGGGGGAGAGAGAGAGAGAAAGGCGAGGCAAGGGAAAGTAAGAGAAGAGGGTCAAGGAAAGAGGGAATGAATTTTTTGAAATTTGATTAGGAAAATAATTGAAATTACTATTTTGTCCTTGTAACACACTCTGTTATCAGCCATTGATTGAAACTTGTTTGGTAAATTTACTGATTGGATTGGACCGAATTTAATTAAATAATATCAGCATTGGAAAAGATTGAATTTACCTTTTGTTTTCGACAGACTGTGATGATCCGGGTGTCATGATTTTGGATTACAAAGTAGGTAGGCTTAAGGTGGCTTTTGGTATAAATGGGTAATGTGAATTTATTTATTGCCATATTATAACATTATTGTTTTTGGATTTTGTTAATTAAAAAATTCCATTACTTTCTTTTTATTTTTATTTTTTTATATTTGAATTGTGAATAATTATTAATTAATAGATTGATGAAGAAGAGAAATAAAATTTGATTTAATGGTAAAGGAAAAAAATGGTACTGAGAAAACTGTGCCCAGCAAAGATGAAATGGACGTAAATAATAAGAAATAATATTTGCAAGAACTCGAAAGTATTTCCTATACCACCTGCATTATTCCCACCTTGGCCAAGGTATTTTTAATAATAGTCAATTTTGATTTATCCCTATATAATTTTGGTAATAAAAATATTTTTTTTCTTTTTTTAAATTTTATAATTATTTACTCATATTTTTATTTTGAATATTAATTCGATATATGCGTATTCTAACAATCGAATGATTGAAATTTACGGATACCACATGTGCACTTATAGTTTATATATGAATTTAAATTACTTATATTTGTGTTCATAAATATATAGATATATTTCAAAAATAAAAGTTAAACGTTTCAATTCTGTTAATGTTACAATAAATAAACAATAAATAGTGTAATTTTATTAATGTAATAAATAATGTCAATATTTAATGATTTCGAAGGGGAAAAAAGAAAAAGAAACAGGTAAAAAGATCATGAATAAACTACCCTACAATTTCATTCAAGGGCCAAAATAATTCTAAATTGCAGTAGGATTTTTTCATATATATATATATATATTATTTTTTAGCAGCGAAATTAAATTATGTTGCTATTATAATAACGATTTCAAATTTAGCAATGAAAATTAGATTCCGTTGCTAAAATAGAAACAAAATGTAATTTTCGTTGCAAAATTTTACCCAAAATTTTTTCTGCAGCCATATATAGCAACAGAAATTAGATTTCGTTGCTAAATAGCAATGAAATTTAATTTTCGTTACTAAATTTCATCCCAAAAATTTTCCGCTATTAAATGCCGCTAATTTTAGCAACGAAAATTATATTTCGTTGCTATTTTAGCAACGAAAATTATATTCCGTTGCTAAATTTCATCCAAACTTTTTTCTGCAGCCATATTTAACAACGGAACTTAGATTCCGTTGCTAAATTTTATCCCAAATTTTTTCTATCGCCATATTTAGCAACGAAAATTTAATTCTGTTGCTAATTTTCATTGCTATATGTTGGCGCTAAAATCTCCCTCCTTTTTTAGCAACGGAATACAACCATTTTGTATTCCGTTGCTAAATACCTAAAACTTCACCCAATTTTAGCAACGAAATCGATTTTTCGTTGCTAAATAGCAACGAAATTGGTATTCTGTTGCTAATTTAGCAACGGAATGAATTCCGTTGCTATTTTTTTGTTGCTATTTTGATATTTTCTTGTAGTGATATAATTCAAAATTTAGGAAAATTACAACAAAATAATTGAAATTGAGTGTAATAGGTATCCACTAACCTTACAATAGCTTCAAAATTTCCTATTCTTCCCATTGTTCTTTTTCCTTTTCTTTAGCTTTATCTCTCCATTGTTGTTCTTCTTTAGGCCGGATTGGAGAAAGAGAAAATCATGAATTTAAGCAATTAAAAGCTACTAAATAACTCTACTATTCATGCTTTACAAGTACATAAAAATTTCCCTAACTAATTTGAACAAAACACAAGAAAAATGTAATTTTTCGACGGAAATAAGTAAATTTCCGTAGGGAAATGAAAATACTGATGGAATTTAGCGACAGAAACGAGCGAAGGACCATCAATTGTAGGTACTTTTTTTGATCGAAATATTTTCATTGGTAAATTTACCAACGGATTTAAAATTTCGTAGGTATATTTGCCGATGGTTATAAGTATTCCGTAGGTAAATTTACCGATGGAAATAAGTATTTTGTAGGCAAATTTACCTACAGAATACAATACCGTCGCAAATTAGCGATGGTATTTTTCCGTCGATAAATTTGATCCTGAAAAAATAGCGACTAAATTATCCATCACTATTCCGTCACTTAAATTATTATAAATTTTTAATAATTAGTTAGATTACATATCTTGCTCTCTCTCTCTCTCTATATATATATATATGAATTAATTAATTAATTAATTAATATATGAATATATTATGAAAAAATTATGCATATGAAGTGTGGCCTAAAAATATTAAGAATTCAATTTTTTAATTAATTAAGGTGTTAAACAGCTATATACCAATTAATGTGCAACTTTCTAACACTTTGGGGAAACTATAAACTAAATCCATTTAATATATGGAAAAAAGCAAAAGATACCCAAGGTGGGTGGAAACTAAATCCCCACAAAAGCATATAAATTATAATAACGAAAAAGGTATTTTTTTTATATAGAAAACTAATAAGGATGGGGTTTTTTAATAAAATAGTTAAATATAATTAATAGAGGGATAAAAAATTAAGTATTATTAATTTTTGATTTATTATTTATGTAGGAATATTACCTACGGACTGGCGATTCCATAGGAAAATTACCGACGGAATGGTGATTTCGTAGAGAAATTACCGATGGAATGTTTATTCCATCGGTAAATTTGATGTACAATTTTAAATGCGTAATATTGATGCTAATTTACTTACGGAATAATATTTCATAGGTAATTTTCCTATGAATTTCGTCGGTGAATTTTGTGTGCAATTTTAGCTGGTAATATTGGCGCTAATTTAATGAAGGATTTACAATTCCGTCGTTAATTTTCATCGGTAAAGTTTGGCGAAAAAATTTTCCTCCATTATTTATGATGGATTTGTTATTTCGTCTTAATACATATTTTTCCTACAATTTTTCTATGGAAAATATTTTTCCATTGGTAATTAGCGACGAAATATTTTCCGTCGGGAATTGGGATTTTTCTTGTAGTGAAAGCCTAAATTCTTACCTAATTTGGTGGGTTTTCTTTTACATAACTTCTTTCATTTCCAAGCTTCCTTTTTTCAATTCAATCTCTATATTAAAGAGGATTATTTCTAGTGTATGTATGTGAAATTAGGGCTTGATTTGGTGTGTGTGTATATGGAGAAATAAAAAAAAAATGAAGAATGGAGGAGAGCAAGGTAGGTTCGAGTTTTTCCAGAAAAAAATGACGATGGAGTAGATTTTTTGAGAAATTTTGAAGACATTTCTAGAATCCCCGAAGTTGCCTACAAACCCACCAAATTAGGAGTCAAAATTCTTCATTTTTCCTTTACAACTCATGGCTTACTTTTGTGCCATTTGTCACCCATTCATTGATATATGCATACTTTTTATCATGTTACTTCACATATTTGATTATAAATCATTTTCTAATAATGATTATACCTTTGGATGAATTAAATATAATAATTAAGCCCTTCAATTAATTTAACGTCAATTTCTAACCTTTTTTTGAAATAGATGTTTCACTTGTCAGAATATTCTAAAATTTTGCTCCATATGCAATAATACATGTGGGAATTTGTGTTTAAAATTTCAGCACATTCCAACATTGATTCAGTATACTTACAGCTCCGAAGGCAAAGTCAGCCACTCAAAAATTCAAAATTCTAGAACTGACTAAAAATTTATTTTTTTACACTTAAATATTCTATATATCATATAATTTAGATTTGAAAATTTCGATAAATTTTAGAGGTCATGTGCTATTGTTAAAATCCTGATCAAAGTTTGATCAATCTTTTTCACGGTACTAAATAAAAGTTTGTTGTTTGATTTGAGGATCCATTTGAACTCAATTTCATCTCAAATTATACCACTAAACTCTATTTAACTCATATTATCTCATTTGAATCTTAGCTATGACTTCCCAGGAGATCATTCATCTTTCCATTACCTTAGGTCAAGTATGTTTAACACTTATGCAGTGTTAAGTTTTTTTTTGTAATATTATACTATAATGACTCTAAAAATTATCCTAGGATTACTATATGTGCTTTACAATATATTTTTCATGCCAGATAAAAAATTGGGGTATTACAGCCTTGTAGGATGGTTGTACTATCCGAAAAATTCCCTCAATATCTAGGATAGCTTGATTTGTTGGGGATATCTGTATGTTGAGTGTAGGCCTATGGGTGGAAATCTGATGTTGGTAACTTTTTGCACAACCAAAGAAAGATCATAGGTGCTGGAAGGACGTTTAAAGTAGCTTGCAAAATTGTTTGAATTTGTTAAACCCTGGGAGCCAAATGACATATGTACAAAGAGGTTTGCTTAAATTTTTCAGTAAAGTGGTGGCTTTGTATGAAAACTTTATTTCTTTGGATGATAGTACCAGGAGTAAGGCAAGGCTAGATTTAGCCATATTTCTAGTGGTTACATCCTCAACTAACTCAATCAACACTATGATAAAAGTCTAGATTAATGGAAAGGTATTTTTAGTTAGAATTATTAAGGAACCATGTATTATTTTCCTCCATTTTTGGAGCTTAAGTCACAACCAGCGATCAATTTTTCAGCATCATTTTCGTCTCTGGACTTATTAAAAAATTCTCATAGGGAATTGGTAGCTTGCCTAGGTGAAACTTCTTTGGAAAAAATCAAATGCAATAATTATGAGAAGGAATGTCAGCTCTAAGTTGGTGGGCCAAGAAGAAATCCCAAAAGTCTCTGGCTTTCCTATCCATAAATGTTGCTCTAACGAAGAAGTTATTGGCTTCCCTTTATGGTTGGCATTAAATGGACTTGATTCTCCATTATCCTTATGGGCTCTCATTTGGATGGTTTAGTTGATCCAAATAGTGCTTTAGTTATCTTTGGGTCTAATGGAAAGTTAGGCCGATCCAAAGATCTTAGAACAAATAAGTCCAAAAAAGCTAAAAAGGTAAAGGCTCTTTATTCCTTTAATTCAAAGAGATCAATAGGGCAGTATCCGTCTTTGTATTTCAGTAAAAAGAAGAAAGGTAAGCATAGGAAGGCAAAAATGGTAGGCAAGAAAAAGATCGTTCTTCATGAAGAATCTTTTTTGCATACAGACCCTATGGCTGATGAATCTGTATCAGATGGATGTATTATAAATAGAAACCTCATTGTTGGGAACACAGTTGATGTCACTGCCATGAAGCTCTTTTATTCTGAAAGCTATAAAATTCTATAAGGTTGCGAATCTTATAGGAATTAAACTTTCTGCTGAATTGAAAATGGTAGAATCATAGGCTTGGTAGGAAAATATCATCGAGAATTATCAGGGAGAAGTTACGGTTGATCCATTGTTGTAATCTAATTGGGGTATATTGATGTTTTTTAAGGGTTTCTTGTCATCTTTCATCCATGAATTTATTGTCTTGGAATGTTAGAGGAATTAGTTCGGTAATAAAACAAAAGGCAATAGTAAGATAGATTCTTAGGAAAAAAATGGGATTCATTTTGCTTTAAGAAACAAAATTGAGTGGTAGTCCTGAGTCAGTAGCAAAGTAGATTTTGGGCCTTGTCAATCACAATTTGGTTTTTATGAATTCCAATGGAAATTAGGGGGGCTGTTGTCGACTTGGAGCAGTGATTATTTTGCTATGATTGTTTGGCAACATGGGGATAACTGAGTGGCAATCAAATGCTAACTTCATTCACTAAAGGTTGAGTGTTTTATCATTAACGTTTGTGGTCTTTCAACTGAAGATCTCCAAGAGTGTCTTTGGAGGGAGCTTACAAATAAGGTAGATGTTTCTATTCAAGTGATAGTTGTAGGAGACTTTAGTGCAGTTCTTAAAGCAGAGGAAAGAGGAAGTAGTATGTTGAATAGAAAGGACATTGTTTTATTAATTTTGTTAATAATGCGAGACTCATTAATCTACCTCTATCTGGTAAATGCTTCACTTAGAGCAACTTTGTCAGCAGGAGTAGGCTAGACCACTTTCTAGTTAACTCTTCCCGGATGTCCTTCTTCCCCAATGCCATTCAGATTGGCCTTCCAAAAGGTATCTCTGATCATTCCCCTATTTTTCTATATAATGTTAATGTGAACTCTGGTCCCAAACCTTCTATGTTTTTTTATTGTTGGCTATAATAACGAATTTTTCTTATTAATATTGAAAGTTGGTGGGGTAACTTTAAATGTCATGGTATTGGTAGTATGGCTTTAAAACTAAAATTTCTAAGGCACCGATTGCGGGAATGGAATAAGATATTAAGGTGTTGGATATTGACCTAGAGAATGGGGATTTGTACGAGGTTATTAGAAGATCCATATGGAATAAAAAGGAGTCATTGTTGTAACATCCCTAGAGTAGGCTCAAATGCAAGGAATCTATATGGAAACAAAAAAAATTGGTGGTTAAAAGAAGAGGACAGAAACACCATTTTTTTCCATTTATTTGACTTTCATATAAAAACCAAGAATTTTATTAGTGTCCTTATTACTCTAGCTAGCATAGTTTCTGAGCATAATTCTATAAAGCAAGTGATAGTCTCCTTCTACGAAGATCTCTTCAAGGAAAAGAATCATATAAGATCGTTGCTATCCCTCAACCTCTTTAAAAAACTTACAAGAGAGTTCGCTATAATGCTAGAAAAGTCATTTTCTTTTGAAGAAGTGAAAAAAATGGTATAGGGTTATGGCAACTCCAAAGCTCTTGGTCCAGACATATTCAATTTTAGATTTATAAAGGTGATCTGGAAGATTATCGGCTTAGATATATTTCAAATGATTCTCAACTTTTGGAAGCATGGTACTTTCCCTAAAGAGATCAATTCTTCCTTCATCACTCTCATTCACTAAAAAAAATTGATTTTACCGACGGAAAAAATATCCGTCGCTAAAAGCAGATATTACCGATGGATTAGCTACGAAATTAAATATGTGTCGGCAAAAATAAAAAATGCAAAATGGCGACTTTTTAGCGACCAAATTGGAAAACGGTCGGTAAATTTGGCGGGAAATTGTGGCGCCTTTTTTTAGCGACGAAAATACTTCGTCGGTAAAGATATCAATATTTTTGTTATGTACCGACGGATATTCCGTCGGTAAATAATGGCAGCATATTTTGCACATTATGTACCGACGAAAAAGCGACGGAATATGGGGAAATAGAAATATGAATGGTTGCGACGGTCAATTCCGTCGGTAATCCGTCGTTATGATTATTATATTTAATTAAATGTTTAAAATTTTGTTTTTTATTATTTTTTTGTAAAATATTATTGTTTTAAAATAAAGCCTAGACTAGATATTTTTTCAATTTAATTATATATAATTTTTTATGTAAAATAATTAATATATTTTAGTTATACTCCTATTTTTTAATTATATATACAAAATATTTTTTGAATATTTAAATAAAAATTTGTTATATTTTGATGTGATAAGTTCGATCCATACGACTTGTATTTTTTATTATTTAAAGTTCAAATCCATTTTAAAAATATATATAGCACTGATTTATTTTTAAATATAACATAAAATATTTATTTTGTACCACATTAGGTTGAATTTTGACATATCAAATAAAATAATATAAAATTAGCTTAACGCTAATTAGGTATTTATTTTTTTGAATTATTATTATAGAATTAAATTTAAAAATATTAATTACACCGTTTATAAAACTCAAATTCGAAAATATAAAACTAATCCAACCAATGAATTTCTGTTTATACTTGACTAATATTAAGAATAATTAAAAATTTAATAAAACCCATTAAAAGGTAATAACCATATAGAGATAAAATATAGAAACACACAAAATTTGAAGTGAT
Source organism: Excoecaria agallocha (assembly GCA_037975025.1). Lineage (NCBI taxonomy): Eukaryota > Viridiplantae > Streptophyta > Magnoliopsida > Malpighiales > Euphorbiaceae > Excoecaria > Excoecaria agallocha. Next base: position 9,682 of record JBBPFJ010000579.1, read on the forward strand.
AAAATATCCTTTATGCCTTTTCAATTTTGATTCATTAACAATGAGATTCTGCCACTACTTCCCAACTACTATCCGGCCTTGACTTCAATTAAGTATTAAATACTTGTTAATCTTATATTATTCCTGTTATCATAATAAAAATAATAATTATAATAGTGCTAATAATTCATATTCAAATATAGCTTTGTCTGGTACACACGTAGTATATGGCAAAGACCCAATTCAAAGTTGACTCACTCAATTAAATTATATATATATATATATATATATATATAACGGGGCCAGTGGAGTTAGTGGAGATAAAAAGTTGGGTTTTAGTTTTATTAGAAAGGATAAGAATAAAAAAAAGGGAAAGAAAGAGAAGATGAAGGGAGAGGAGAGAGAAGCGAGTTTGAAGGGGAAGGGTGATCGGGCCGGTCAACAGGGGCAGATCACCGGCAATCTCCCTACCGGAGAGAAAGTCCACGCGAATATTCTCCGGTAAAAGTAAAACTCACTGCTTTGTTCCTCTTTCGAAAATTCACTGGCCTTTGTTCCGAGTTTCAGAAACCCTAGAAAACATAATTTCTAGGACATAATTTATAAGGTTTTCTTCAATTTAGGGATTTTGAATTTTAGGGTTTTTTAAAATTGACGATGGATATGGATAAGGCGAAGCTATTTATGGGAGGTATATCTCGGGAAACAAGTGAAGACGCTCTCAGAGCTCATTTCAGCAAATACGATGACGTTTTGGGTTCTTTAGTTGCTAAGGATAAAGACACTAAAAATCCAAGAGGATTTGGGTTTGTTTGGTTCTCTAATCCTAAAGAAACTCATAAGGCACTTGAAGACTCTCATGAAATTCTAGGAAGAACGGTCAGTTTTGACTCTCTTTTATTAGTCTGTGTATTTTTTTTTAATTTACGTTTTTGTATTCTTTAATGATGTTTATAGATTATGGTTGGTGTTTTGTTTTCTAACATGTATTTTTTTTTGGTTCTTTGAACAAACTGTTTGTCTTTTTGTGGTTTGCAGGGTAAGGGTGATTTGGTTGTGAGAAGTTTAAATTTTTGAAAGATTTGAGATATTTGCTGTTTTATTAAGGCCTTTTATCATTCATTAGTTTTTGGTTGTCTGATTAACTAGCAGTTCTTCGTTCCCGTTTTTTTTAGTTAGTTTTAGGTTGTGTAATTCATGAGAAGCCCTTTCTATTATTAATTAGTTTTTGGGGTTGTCTAATTCATTAGTAGCTTTTTCTTTACTTAAGGTAGAAGTGAAGAAAGCAATACCGAGAAGTGAACAGCCACAAATTCATCAGCATCATCAGCAACTCACCAACCAGCAAAAGAATAGTGGTTTAAGCGAAAATAGTAGCAAGGGTAATGGGAATGAATACTTTAGGACCAAGAAGATATTCGTAGGGGGTTTATCATCTACTCTAACTGTGGAACAGTTTAAGAATTACTTTGAAAGGTTTAGAAAGATAGTTTATATGTAATGTTTAGTTAGTCTTCTTTAGCTTCAAATTATTGATTACAGTAGTTCATGTCCTGTTGGTATGCTCTTGATTTCTCTTGGTATGCTCTTGAACATATCCTGTTGCTACTGAATTATTTAATTTCTTTCTATCTGATTTTCTACCAAATATCTCAAAATCTATCACTGTTGAGGGAGCAATTAGCGTTTATAGAGGATTAGGATGTTCGAGATATGCATGATGCAGTTTATACAAAGTATATTATGTTCAAGTATGCTGCTCATAGAAAATTAGTTCCTTACTAATTGTTATAATGCTGATTGCATAGCATTTTAAAATTTTCTTTAGAAGACATCTTGATTTTAAAGTATTACTATCATTCTATAGGAAATTTCAGGCTGCAATGTAAATAGTAGCCATGGCTGAAACTGTGGTATGAATCTATTAAATCTTGCCTCATTATCTTTTGTTTGGAATATTCAGTGTTTTGTATTGATCCATAAGGCCATTAAGCATACTCATAACTTGCTATTGTGCCATGATCTATCATCACTATACTGTCACTTGAAGGTGTACACCACAGGAAAAACATTTTAAAATTTGGTTATTTGGAGATGCTTCTTCACCTTCCATCTTCTAAGATTGCATTTATTATGTTAATTGCAACTCATAACGCGACAGTTTGTTCCCATTTCTGGGACTTTCATATTCAATGGCATTGACCAAAAGTCTCAATTGTTGGTTCTGTAGAATATTTCAAAGGTAAGTTTTAGTTTTGCCTTGGAATGCAGTTACCTAACAGACACAGTTTATCTGAGTCTTATATTTGACCTTTATGTTTTTGTTGGCAGATCCGCCTGTTAAAGCCTAAATTTTCCAGGTAAAACTTCATTACATAAATTAGCATAGGCTTTCTTTGAATCGTTTTGAGGTGTATCTTATTTTAGTCATAGTTGCATTTGTTCTTGGTACTTGAGTCATTGATGGGAAACTTGGAAACTAAAGGAAAACAATGAAATTGTACCATGTGAAATGCAGAGAGATAAGATTTTACTCATTTTTGTTAACTGTTATGCTAATATTCTCTAACCTTTTTTTAATATTTTCTTTTATATATCTTTCGAGAGCTGAAGTATAGGTGTCTAAAGAATAATTGCATGTTTTGAATATCAAAACATCTACCATGCAAGATTTATCAGGACCAATGTCAATGTGTCACTTGCATATTTTTGTTTTGTGCATGTCATAATTGAATGCTCAGGAGTACTAGTGAAAAAGGTTGCATCCTAAGAATGTGTGTGAAAAGGTTTACAGACAACCTCCTCTTTCTATAAAAAGGGGTAAGCTGAGAAAGCAAGACTTCTCCGTTACAAAGCAGAAGAAAGCTCTTCTACTGGCTGCTGATTCACTTGGCAAGAAGATCCAATATGATTCCCCAGGCTTCTTACCCAACAGGCGTCAGGTGATTAATTTTACAAAAGATATATATTAGGTATAGGTTATATTATTAGAAGGTTTGATGTTTTCAGGCTCTGTTTATTTACTAAAGATTTAATGATTAAATGCATCATTATTATTAGAAGAAAGCTAAAATGTGATGCAGGAATTGGTTTCGCAGATGAAAGAAGAATGCTTGACATGGTTTTGAAGAACTGTGCATTACAGGAAGCAGGGCGCATATTAGGTATAGGTTATATTGGTCATCGACCAGTTGATGACCTTACTTCAATAATTGTTTAAAAATTTAAAATTTTCATTGTTTTTAAGAATGTTCTAAGTATATTTAGTGTTGAGTTTTATATTTTTGGCATTGTAATTTACACAATATTTGTACAGATTTTATATAATTTTTTGTATTAATTATTTTTGACATATATTAAAATTATTAATTAATATATATATTGAATTTAGATTTTATACTTTTATATTGACTTTATTGTGTTTAATTTGGGATTTACAAATAGTAAATATATAATTTTGCAAAAAATTATAAAAAATAATGTTACCGACAAATTTTGGACGGAAAAATCCGTCGCTGCCATTCCAATAATTTTAATATTATACTACCGACAAAATGACCGACGAAAATCTCCGTCGCTGTTTATACAAGAATAAATTAATAATTTATTAATTAAATATTACCGACGGTTTACCGACGACATTTGCCGTCGGTAGATGGTCAACGCGACGAAACATCCGACGAATTTTAAATAAAATTACCGACGGAAGATTTTTATAAACCCGCCGGTAAATCCGTCGGTAATATTTATTGACGGAATTTTCCGTCAATAATTTGGTACCTACGAGCGTTTTACCGACGGACACTATCCGTCGGTAAAATAATAAAAAACCGTCGGTAACGTCATTTGCCGTCGGTAAAAGCACAAATCCGTAGGTAAAAATTCATCGGTAAAATGCATTTTTTTGTATTGATTCCTAAAATTCTTGATGGGGATAAAATAAAGGATTTTTGGCCTATTACCCTTTTAGGATGTCTATACAAGATTGTCGCGAAGCTTCTTGCCAATCGATTAAGAAGGGTAATGGGTGATATAATTTATGAAGAATGGTTTGTTTTTGTGAAGGGTCAGCACATTCTAGATAGCGTGATGGTGGGAAATAAAGTTATACATTCCCTGCAAAGTTTGAAGAAAAATGGGTCATGCTCAAACTAGATTTCTATAAGGCCTTTTATTCATTCTCGTGGGCTTATCTAGATGCAATTTTGGAGCAAATGGGCTTTGGCACTACCTAGAGGAACTGGGTTAAAGATTACGTGTCCTTAGCAAGAGTCTCTGTACTTGTAAATGGGAGCCCTTATGAGGAAATCACAATATCTAGAGGATTACGGTAAGGGATCCTCTCCCCCCCTTTTTATTTATCATTACAGCTGAAGGATTATCTAAAAGCTTCTGAGCATGATCTCTTTGAAGGAATTAACTATTTCAAAGGGTCGCATCAACCTCTTCTCATCTTCTATTTGCAATTTGCAGATGATACTGTAATCTTTGTTAAGAATGATGTGAAGAGACTTTTAAACATTAAAAGAGTCTTGTGGATTTTTAATCTTTTATCGGGATTGGAAATAAATTTTCATAAAATTTCATTGGCTAGCATTAATATAGATGATGATTAGCTTCTTATGTGTGCAAATTTATTAAGAGGTCGGTTGCAAAAGTTACCATATTTATATCCGGGTCTACATTTGGGAGCAAATCCTAACAAGTTAGCTATATGGAATCCTATGATCGAAAAATTCAGATCTAAGTTGTTTAAGTGGAAAGGCAAGCTACTCTCTATAAGTTGTTTAGGTGGAAGGGCAAGCTACTCTCTATGGTAGGAAGGGTTACTTTTTTTAAATCATCTCTCTTCAGCCTTCCGTTGTATTTTATATCCTTATTTAAGGCTTCGGTAGAGGTCCTTAATTGCATCAATTCCTTAATGAGAAGCTTTCTCTGGGGAAACTCTAGGGATAAAAGGAAAATATGTGTGGTGAGTTGGAACTTGCTTCAAAGAGCAAAAATCTTCGGCAGACTTGGTATTGGATATATTGGGCACATGAATAAAAGTTTCCTTTTTAAATGGCTATGACAGTTAGATCCATCTAGCTCTTCTCCTTAGCAGGAAATAGTAAGGGGTAAATATGGGATGGGAAAATTGCCGAATCCATTTGAGCACTCTAATTCGGCAAAGTTTTCAATTGTGTGGAAGGATATCTTTAAGGCATCATTTTCTCCACCTTTCTCGAATGGGCTTAGGATATGTGTTGGTAAAGGGAATTTGTACAAGTTTTGATTGGATGTATGGCTAGGAGATATGCCCTTTAATTCCCAATTCCCTCAACTTTTATCTCTTTCTACATTTTCCAATTCTTTAGTGCATGATTATGGATCTTGGCAACAAGGCAATTGGGTTCGAAACCTGGTTTAAAGAAGACAGTTGTGGGATTTGAAGAAAGAGTTAGAAGTTGCTCTACTGAATGTGTTGAAGTTGGTATACATTTCTAAAGTCAAGAATGATAGAAAAATATAGGTGTATGAGCCTAACGGTATATTCTTTATCTCCTCATCTTGTCTTAAAATTCAAAAACTTGAGGTCGAGCCTCCTTCCCTTTCTTTGCCCTTTGCTTCGTTTTGGAAAAATCTTGCTACTCCAAAGGTTGATCTTTATATGGATTTATTTGGATATTTATTACTTAAAACAATTTATTTGACTTTTACATTTACAAAATTTATTGAACTTAAAATTAATATTTTTATATTGATATTTGGTAATTAATAGATTTTTAATGTATTTTTATATACTACATATTTAATTTTTTTTGTAAATAATTATATTTAAAAAAATAATAAAAATTCTAAATTGATCCGATCAAATTAATTGATTCATGTATCAATTGGCAGGCTGAATATACTTCTGAACCGAGTTTCAAAACATTTGTCGCTACAGTGCAAATGGTATGCATGCAATGCCAAATTAGCATACAATAACTTTTTATCTTTAATTTCCTACGTGCGACACCGTAGCCTATCCCCAGTGATTTTTGTGGATATGCTTTCGTCAGGAAAAAAAAAAAATTTGCAGGGTGTTTGTATGCCACACTTGGAAAAAATGGCCATATCCCATACCTCAATATCCATTATGAGTAATACTTGGTAGCGATATATGATGGAGTTTAGTGAAAGTGATTACAGAGTTTAATTTGGGAATGGCGGATACAATTTCTCATTCGAGAAGAATGAGATAATGCAATAGCATGATCGATGAATGATACTCCAGTGGCCCAGAAGGTTCACCATTGCTCGAGAGCAAAAGATCAAGATATAGCAGTTCAAATATTATACTTAATTTTCTAAGTGAGAAAGAGAAAGTGACAGAGAACAAAAATAACCCATCAATCATTTATGTGTACAATAATATTAATGAATGTCAACAACCTCAAATTAAATTAGTACGTGTATATATAAAGTACGTACGAGTAGAAATAATTTGAAGTTTTGATATTTTTACTCTCTTCATCTGGCATAGAACTACTAAATTTTTACTATAATATCTCAAATTAGGAGGGTCACATAATTGACAAATTTTGATTTAATACCCATCCATTGAATTTAATAAATTATTTACGTATGCAGAAGAAGAAAGTGTAACTACGGACAAATGGTTGTTATTTATATATTCTAGATACATAAATTTCATTTAAAGGAAAGGAATAGTTTAAACCTCAAGGAATTGATGGACAAAGCTACAAATTTAAATGGGAAATTTCTTACATTTTACCATGTATTGAAAAACGGAACTCTTTGGTCGATCCACCCCTTTGGTTTCTCATCTTAATTATGTAAATTCTTCCTAAAATTAATCAAGTAATAATTTATTCTATTGATTCTGCGTCGAAAAGGTCATTAAATATCAATTACCTAATACTCATTCCATCTTACCAATTTGTTACTTTTTACACATTTAATCAATATTTAAGTAACAATTGATTTTGTGTAATTTTATAAAAATTACATTGACAAGCCTGAAATACTCCTTTTTATTTTAGACTATTACTCTTCCATCCTATTTTAAGAGATAATTTTCTATTTTTCAAGTAAATTAAAAAAAATTATTAGAATATCTCAATTATATATATAAAAAATACTACAACATCGACAACATACCTTTTTATAATTTCAAATATTTTAATTAATTGTAGTTAAAAATTAAAAAGTGATAAAAATAAAAATATTTAGGTACCGTTTATTAAATTAATCCAGATAATAAGTTTTAATATAACATTAGAATACTTTTCGGATCAATATATAAAATAGTCAAGATAAAATTAGAAAATATTTCGAAATTTTTTTATAATTGTTTGTTAAAAATTTTGGAATGAATTAAAAATATATTTTTAAAATTTTTCAATTGTTTCTTATCTGACAAAATACATGAATGTATATCTTGATATATATCTTGATTTTTCAACATATAGATAGTTATTTTTTTGGTGGGATCCATTTTTTTAACAAATGTTTGAAAATATTGAAAAATTTAGAATAATTCTATTTTCTTTCCATTCCAATTTTTTAATGTTAACAAACATTACCTTAATAAAATCAAAATGCATAATAAATAAGGGAATATTTGTAAATTTTTCCAACAAATTTCAAAACAGAAATTGACCTTTTAAAATGAAATAAAATAATAATAATGAGTAAATATTAGATTAAAATATTTTTTTATTGTTATTATTAATAACATCAGCAAAGGTGAGTATTGGATATTGTCGTAAATTCTACAAAATAACAATTTAATGTGATAAATTTTCTTCAAAAGATGAGTATAGTATTAGAATTTATGTTCCGATGAAATATTTTAACTGTAAATACTGATTTTAATGAACTAAATGTTTTTATCACGTGGTAGGCCTAGCATTCAATGTGGATACTGATATTTCAAGATTCGACAATGATTTAATAGACAATAAGCATCGATGATTTTCAAGAGATTTTAAAATGTTAAATATTGAAGATAATTTTAGTATCAAATTGGGACAAGATATTTTTAAAATGGCAACTTTAGCCAACCATTTTTGATGAGGAGATAGGAGGAAGTATAAACCAAAATACAACAAAGAAATCAATTATATATATATATATGCAAATTAGGGCTGACTGGTTCATTAGAAAAAAAATTAATCATTCCATTAATATCGATTTTTTAACATCATTGACCATTAATCAATTCATTACATTCAGTTAATCAGTACATCGGTTTGGTTAATTAATATTTTTTCGGTTAATCATTAAAATTTTTAATATAAAATTATAAAAAAAATTAAGAAAAGTTCAATTTAATTTTAAATGTGCACAGTTGTTTAAAATAAAAATTATAAAATAAATATAATTTACTAGATAAAAGTCATGTTCAAAAAATTGATGGCTAATATTATAAACTAGATTTAACGTTTATTGAAAATTAATATGCTTAATTCTAAGTCAAATAAAATTTTGGATAATATTAAATGTTCAAATATAAAAAATAATAAAATGCTATATATATATATATATATATATATATGAAACAAAGGAAGAGGAACGAGAATGGTTAAACAGAAGCCTAGTTGGTCGGTTGCACCATACTACAAACTTTACTGCAATTCAGGACAGAATGATTTCCCAAGGGCATCTGGGTTGCGTGTGTAAACCGATGGGGGGAAACCTTGTGCTTCTCACTTTTGACTCTTGCAAAGAACGGGATACTTTGCTGTCTGAAGGCGCGGATTGGCTAGGAGAATGTTTCGAATCGGTCAAACCATGGGAATCAAAGGACATATGCATGAAGAGATTTGCATGGATCCGTTGCGAAGGTGTACCCCTTCATGCATGGAATGCTGATTTTTTTAGCTCATTGGCAACCATTAATGGTGACTTTGTCTGCCTAGATGAAAACACCAGGAGCAAAGTCAGGTTTGATGTAGCAAGAATCCTAATCTCTACTTCCTTGTCAGATTGCATAATTTCAACTGTCAAAGTTAGGATTAATGATGAAATTTTTCAAGTTCGGTTGGTGGAGGAACCATGCATCATTTTCCCCAGTTTTGATCAAGTAAAAATGAAGTCCCCTTCGAGTGCAGCATCGTCGGAATCTTCACCGGAATCTCCATCGAAACTTCCTTCGGGCGGATCTTTTTCAAATTCTGGAAAGAAAATAGCCGTTCCAAGTAGCCTCAAGGTAGTGGGTTCTCCCAATGCAAATTCCGTGGCTCAAGGTCACTCCTTCACAGTTACCAAAGAGTGCTCTCCTCTCCTACCTGGTTCTGCCGAATTTGTGGGCACAGACATAGATTTGAATGATGTCTCCCATGCTCTATCTCCTCCTTGTCGGCCACTAGCAGAGCCAAAAGCTTTATTTGAACCTCTTGCCTCTATCCCTCAATTACCTGTAAAAGACTTTGCCCAAGACTCTTTACCTGCGGACCCAAACTTTGAACTGGGCTCAAATGGTAGGCCTAATGGGCTACTCGAATTACAAAGTCTGCAGCCTGATGATGAAGAAGTTCTGGACATTTATAATGGGAGATCTTATCTCATGGAAAAGAGGAAAAGAAAAGCAAAAAAGGTCCGTTCCTTTTATTTTTGTTATCCACTGGAGACCATCAAATTGAAGAGGAAAAAGAGAGTGAAAAAGAGAAAAAATTTGAAGAAGGCTGCTGCTGAAGTGAGGGTGGATGCCCTCATAAGTTCTGAAGAGCATGACAGGGAGTTATGGGAGAAGGAGAAGGCTGGACAATGTTGACGACAAAGCAGTAAAATGAGGAGGATTATGGTGGAGTTTGCTCTTCTTGGAAGTGTATGGTTTGTCTTTTTTGGGTGTAGCACTCTCGTGCACTGGAGCTATTTTGTTTGATTTTTTGTTCGGAGCTTTAGGCTGAAGGTTTTTTGCTAGGCTAATAGCAGCCTCATGAGTTTGTCGGGAGTAAATTAACAATTTGGGTCATCTGAAATTTTAGTTTGTCTCTCTTGCTATTTCTGGGGTTCTTCTGGTTGTCGGCTTTCTCGGATGGCAGATTTGGGTTGTGGCAGTTTTTTGAAGCTCTGGCAGAGGTAGTAGAGGTAGCTCCGTGTGGCTTCCTAGGTGCTGGTGGTCGACAGCTGTATGTAGAGCTTATTTTGGCTGGGTTGCTTTTTCCTTGAGGTCGCTTTTGCTTTTGAGTTAGTTTTGTCGACCTTGGGCTTTAGTCTCGTGTTATTTCGGTGGCTCTTGTTATGCTGCCAGTCTTTTCTTGGGCCTATCTTTGAGCTTATTGAACCGTGTTAGCAGTTTGCGGTTCTTCTTCAGTTTCGATGGCGGTGCTCTTTGCTTTTGTTGCTGCTAACTTTGGCCGGGCAAATGCTGCTGCAGAAGCTTCACTTCGGTATGATAGAGGTTTTCATCTGGGAAGGAGGGGGGTCCATTCCTTTATTGCCGCAGTTCTTGCTTTCATCTTCTCCTTCTTGACGGTGCCAGTGGTTATGATATTTTTTGCCAGCTTATTCAACTGGGTTTGACCTGCCGTTCATCTGTTTTGTCTGTGAAGTTTTGCTCCAGGTCTCTTGTCTCTTTCTGTCTGGGATGGTTGTGTTGTTTGGGCTTTGCTGCTGTTGTTTCCTTGGGGGTTGATAGTTAGTTTGGGGATGTAGCAGGCCCTGTTATCTTTTTGCTGGCGGTCTTGTTTTTGTACCCCTGTTGCTTGTGGAGATGGTTTTAGCTCCCAGCTAACATATTAATAAGTTTTCCGCTTATCAAAAAAAAAAAAAAAAAAAATATATATATATATATATATATATATATATATATATATATATATATATATATATATATATATATATATATATATATATATATATATATATATATGCAAATTAGGGCTGACTGGTTCATTAGAAAAAAATTAATCATTCCATTAATATCGATTTTTTAACATCATTGACCATTAATCAATTCATTACATTCAGTTAATCAGTACATCGGTTTGATTAATTAATATTTTTTCGGTTAATCATTAAAATTTTTAATATAAAATTATAAAAAAAATTAAGAAAAGTTCAATTTAATTTTAAATGTGCACAGTTGTTTAAAATAAAAATTATAAAATAAATATAATTTACTAGATAAAAGTCATGTTCAAAAAATTGATGGCTAATATTATAAACTAGATTTAACGTTTATTGAAAATTAATATGCTTAATTCTAAGTCAAATAAAATTTTGGATAATATTAAATGTTCAAATATAAAAAATAATAAAATGCTATATATATATATATATATATATATATATATATATATATATATATATATATAAGTTAATCAGTTACTACATATAAATATTACTGTATAATTAAAAAATAATATAATATAAATTTAGTTTAAATTATTATATAAATTTATGAAAAAATATAAAAAATATATAAAAATAAAAATATAATATATATTATATACGAACCAATTAACCATAAACTAACGGTTAATCAATACCCAAAAATTTAAACAGTAATAAAAAATCTAAAATTTAAAAATTAAAAACCGTAATCGAGTTTATCAGATCTGTTAAATGCAAAAAACGGTTCGGTTTATGATTAACATTATTTTCGATTTTTTTGCTCATTCCTAATGCAAACAAATAGAGAATATATATATATATATATATATAAGTTTTATTTTAAACAAAAAATCTGTAATCACATTTCATGAGTACTTAAAATAAAAAGGTTAAATAAAAAGAAAAAAAATATTCTAAAAAATAATGATATTTCTTTTCCTTAAAAAATATCATTTTCAAACTTAACTTTTAAAATTATCTGATTCCTAAAAACGAGGAAGCAAAAAATATGTTTGGCCCCCAAATTTTCGTAATCAAGTCTAACATTTCTTGTGAACTAGGTTGTGCCTTGTTGCACTTTGTGCTGATTTTTCTGTTTCATTGTTTTTCTTATTTTATTCTTAGTCTAATTTTTTCTTGGATGTTCTTCCATACATTACATTGCATTTAATTTAAACTTCTCAATTAGAAGAGGTAAGTGAGACCATCTTCTTTATGTAATATTTTTTATTCAAACGTTTCCGCGAATTTTTTTTTAATCAAACTAATACAACATTAATTATAACTAAATTTTATTTTTATTTTTTATGTACGTACTTGTTTATTAATTTGATTAGTGACTAAATTTATAAATTCAATATATACTCGTCTAATTACTGTTAGATTCATCATAATTAGTTAGGATACATATTTTCAAATTAGTAATTTTTACGTTTTAGTACGGAATTATATATGAAAGAATGCAAGTATAACAACTCTTTCTGTTGTTGAACAAATAAAAACTTTATAAAGAGAAAAATTATAAGCTTATATCAAAGGGGTGAAAAGCTAGAGGTTTTAAGACACTTATCTTGAAGGAAAGTAAAATGATAAATTTAAAGTGAAAGTTGTTGAAATCGTTTTTAACAACTTAGGCGTTTTATAGAATGATTGTGTAGTATCATTCCTTTTTTCCCCTTACCCTTCAGTATTCGGTTCGATTTTTTCAAACTCATGGTATTGATTAATTTAAAATCAAATATTATCAGATCTATAAACGAAGTAGCCCTCCCAATTATTAAGATATCATAGCCCATGCAGTCCACCTGCAAAACACAAACTTCTGAGATATCACAGTAGCCCATGAAGCCCCCCTACAAAATCAAAGAATTAGAGCATAATGAGGATTAAGTTCTGGAGAGATAATGATGCACATAATCCTTAGTTAATATTTGGTAGAGATGTGATTGGCTAATGAGGAGATTGAGTTCAACTTAATCACAATCAAAGAGACAATCTCCCTAGTTTTTCTTGCTATATTAGCTGTAGTTGTTAGCCTTAGTAGTTATCTTTTAGCTGTCAAGTTTGTACAAATATAATCGATCAAACCCTCAATAATATTAAGGCTCACGTTTATCACTCAAAAAATATTTTACACCTCTGTTCTAGTTTTGTTTTTTTTTTTCTATATGGTATCAGAGCCTCTGTGAGCCAAACCCTCATATCAATGGCCTTAAACTTTGTTAGCAACTTTGTTAACCTTAAACTCAAACAAGACAATTATCCATTATGGCATGAGCAAGTTCTAGCTCTAAATGAAAAGCCAATATCTAGCTAGGCATCTAACTGGTGAAACACAAGAACCCACCCAATCAACCACAGACACAACTACCACAAACGACTCTACACTGACAACAGAAACAATCACAGCATGGAGAAAATATGATTGTCTTCTTTGAGGTTGGATAATTGACATCTTATTAGAAGAAGCACTTGGTCTTGCCATAGGTTAAAACACAACAAAATCAGTATGGGATGCATTAAAAGAAGCTTATGCGTAAGAATCACAGGAAAGAGAATTTACCCATTGGCAACAAATGACATATCTCAATAAAGATGACAACACCACCATGAGTGAACACATCCGCAATTTCAAAGGAATATGCGACAGTATTGCTGCAATAGGAAGTCCAGTTGCAGACAAGATTAAAATTTTCTCTCTCCTTACGAGCTTAGGACCAAAATATGAATCATTTACCACTATTATGATCAAATCACTACGTCCTTCCTACAATGAACTAATATCTCTCCTTCAAGTCTATGAACAATGCCAAAATTGGTTTACCACAAATATATCAACTCACCAGTTTGCCTTTTCTGGACAGAAACAACAAGCTGGATCTCGCAGGAAGAAAAACAAATTCAACTCAAATGAGCGCGGGTTTCAAGCTCACAACCCACGCTTCAACAACCAAGGCAATAGTAGCTCTGGTGAACAAACCAATTCCCATAATAAACATGACTCAGGAAATCGAAAACCATCACCACCTGGACAACGCAGGATAACACCAGCAGAGAGAGAGAGCAATATCGAAATGAAATCTGTCAAGTATATGGCATTACAGGTCATATTGCAAAAATTTATTGGCATTTATCTAAACATGTTCATTCAGCTGAAGAATTTTCAAAGGCATTGGCAGCACCCACCCTTGATAACAGTGTGTTTGATATTGAATGGACATCTGACATAGGTGCTTCTCAGCATATGACAAGTAATGCTAAATTATTGCATAATATAGGTGCCTATCTTGGTAATGACTTTGTTTTAATTGGCAATGGCAAATTGTTAGGAATAAAATCCATTGGTGATATTGAGATTAAAAAGGATAATCAAAGTCTTCTATTAAACAATGTTCTACATGTGCCAAATTTAAATATAAATATATTGTCTATTAGTCATCTTACTAATCATTATCCTGTGAATTGTGAGTTTACTAAAGTGAATTTTTGTATTAAGGATAGGAGAATAGGTTGCAAAATAATGATAGGCCAACGCAAGGGTAATCTTTATGTTATATTTAGTCCCCATAAGTTGCATTTTTCATGTAGATTCAAGTCTCGTACTATTGATTTGTGGCATTAGCGGTTGGTACATTTCACAAAAATTCACTCTATGCCCGTTACAGCAGTAATGATTGATTGATGTCCAAGGATCAAATAAGTCACCTTTTTATGATAATTGTCAATTAGCCAAATTTAGTAAATTACCTTTTTCTTCTACTGATAATACTAGTTTTTCCATCTTTAATAAGATACATTATGATTTATAGGGACCATCACCGGTTTTGTCTCTCCATCATTTTTGTTATTATGCTTGCATTGTTGATGATTTTTTCTATTACATGCACTTGGCTAATACCATTGAGAAAAAATTTTGAGTTTTTTGATGCATACTTGGCTTTTGAACATATCTCATGGTAATTTAACAAAAAAATTTGAATATTTCATTTTGATGGAGGAGGAGAATTTATTAATTCTAGGATCCAATCTCATTTTCGAACACAAGGAATTATTCATCAGATTTCTTATCCATATACTTCAGAACAGTCAGGTATGGTTGAATGTCACCATAGAATAATTCATGAACTAGGTATGGCCATGCTCTTTCATGGTGGTTCTCCATTATATTTGTGGCTGGAAGCTTTTCAGACAGAGATTTTTCTTTTAAATTGTTTACCATCAATTACATAGAGTGTATCCTTTAAATTCTTTTTTTAGAACCTTTAGTTCAAATTGTTTTCCTTACACTTGGGATACATATAAAACAAAATTTGATCCTAGAACTTTGACATGTGTTTTCATAGGCTATAGTGATTAGCACAAAGGATACAAATGCTTTCATCCAACCAAAAAAAATTCTCATCTCTCACCATGTGATATTTGATGAAACAAACTCTTAAAAAATCATAACTCAACACTTCGCCCTCCTTAAATGATTTTTTTCTTAGCATTTATAACTCTTAGATATCTCTTTCGCTGACTCACAACATATCTTCTTTGCAGGACACAAATACATGTGATGCTTCTCTACCTGACATCAACCCCAATGACCAAACCTCAACATCTATAACAGACATTAACCCAATCGTGTCTTTGCCCTTTGCTGATGAATCTTTAAGAAATTCATTAAATCTATCACCTCATCCAACCGAGTCCAACCATTCATATACTGACCATTCCTTTGAGATGGCGCAGCTTACTCCTAACATCACTGCCACTTCATATCAAAATTTCTTCCTTCAGGTGTCTTCAACCCTCATGCCTCTCTCTTTCTTGTCCACCACTTCTCTAAATCTAGTTGTAACTTTTTAAGATAACATGTCCCCTACACAAACTCAGCCTCTATGCCATTCTATGGTAACACGTTCAAAAGATGGTATTCATAAATCCAATCCAAAATATATGCTTCTTGCTTCCATTGGATAGATTATACCTCGGGTTCCCTTAACCATCAGAATCGCCCTTAAGCATAATGGGTGGAAATCCGCTATGGTTAAAGAGATGAGTGCACTTCATAGTAACAACACATAGGAACTTGTTCCACGCACCTCTCAACTACATGTCATTAGTTGCAAATGGGTTTTTAAACCAAAATTTAAGCCAAATGGATCTCTTGATTGGTTGAAGGCTTGTCTTGTTGCTAAAGGGTACATTCAAATATACGGTCTTGACTATACATACACCTTTTACCCTATCATCAATCTTGGAACCATTCATCTTATGCTTAGTTTAACGTTTCTCACCATTAGGATATTCATCAGTTAGATGTTAAAAATGCATTCCTCCATAGATTTTTTAATGAAGTTATTTATACGGAACAACTTTTAGATATGGCTGATCCACAGTTTCCAAATCATTTGTGCAAACTAAAAAAGGTTCTATATGGGTTAAAATAAGCTCCTCGTACGTGGTTTGGCCATTTCAGTAACTTTCTCTTAAAGTATGGTTTTTTTTTTGTAGTTTGGTTGATCCTTTTTTGTTTGTTTTACACAGTTCTCTTGGCACCTTGATTCTTCTTTTGTATGTAGATGATATGCTTGTTATAAGATCCAACTCTCAACTTCTAGCATCCTTCATCTAGCTTTTACATATGGAGTTTGCCATGAAGGACCTTAAGCCCATTCATCATTTTTTTGGTATTGAAATTACACCAACAACAGAATGATTACATTTATCTTAGTCCTATTATGCACATGCTATATTAGAGAAAACCGGCATGCTATATTGTAAACCAATGAACACTCCTTTAGAAGCTAAAACCAAAGGCCCGGACTCTTTTTCAACTTATGCTGACCCCACACACTATCGAGGCATTGTTGGTGCTCTTCAACAGCTCACCTTGACTCGACCTTATCTTACCTACAGTGTTAACTTTGTATCTCAATTCATGCATGCTCCAACTCAAGCTCACTTCAAAATGGTTCATCACATTTTAAGATATGTAAAGAGAACACTCAATCATGGCCTTGATTTCACTTCCACTTCATCCTTGGCATTTCATGCCTTCTCTAATTCAGATTGGGCGGGTTATCCTATCACTCATTGGTCCACTACAGGCTACTGCATTTTTCTTGGGCCGAATCCATTTTTTTGGTGTGCAAAAAAACACACGGTTTCACTTTCAAGCACAGGGGCAGAATATATATTGTGCCATGGCAAACACTGCTGTTGAAGTTATATGGTTAACTTATATTCTCAAAGACCTTGGTGCTCGTCCATCTCAGTCTCCTGTTCTCTTCTATGACAACACCAGTGCTTTACATATGACTGTCAATCTCATGTTTCATGCCCACAGCAAGCACATTGAACTTGACTATCACTTTGTGCGTGAGAGAGTTGCTCTTGGTCTTCTGGTTACTCAACATGTCTCTACCACGTATCAAGTAGCTAATGTTTTTACTAAGCCCATGTTTAAAGCTACTCTTGCTCTTCATTGTCTCAAACTTCGCCTCATGCTCTGACAAAGTTTACGGGAGGGTTATTAAGATATTATAGCCCATGCTGTCCACCTGCAAAACACAAACTTCTAAGACATCACAGCAGCCCATGAAGCCCACCTGCAAAATCGAAGAATTAGAGCACAATGTGAATTATGTTTTGGACAGATAAGGATGTGCATAATCCTTAGTTAATATCTGCTAGAGATGTGATTGCCTAATGAGGAGAGTGAGTTCAACTTAATCACAATCAAAGAGATAATCTCCCTAGTTTTTCCTGCTGTATTAGCTATAGTCGTAAGCCTTAGTCAAACCCTCAATAATATTAAGGCTGACATTTATCACTCAAGAAATATTTTACACCTTTGTTCTAGTTCTGTTTTTTATGTACCAATGGTGTACGCTCTATGCATGAAATAAGAATTGAATCTGAAATCTGATTTAAGGGAATAGGAGTTCGTTACCACTCACACCAACATAATCAGATCATTAATTCAATCATTGTTGAGAATGAATTTTGATGAATTGACGATGATTTAACAGACAATGAGTATCTCAAGAATTTTCACAATGGTAGATGCTGAAGATAATTTTAGAATCAGAAAGTTTTTGCCAAGCATTTTTTACAAGGAGATAGTGGAAGTAATACAAGAGAAAAACGTAAAAACGAAAACACAACAAAGTAATTAATTGCATGGCACATGTATGCAAACAAACAGTCCAACCTGACAGAATCTATGTAAATTTGTTTTAACCTACAGTGAGCTTCCACGAATCATTTTTTATTTTTCCATTTTATCTTTTGCATGACTCAATTTAATAAAGTTACAACTTCTTTTTGAGAGAATTGGGTAACCTTTATTGAGAAAAATTAAATACAAGAGGGAGCAACATTCCAAACTTGAAAAGAATCAAACAAAAGGGAAGTTCATGATAGATTATGAGCAAGAAGATACAACTATGCAATATGCAAATAATATACCAAGGTTATACCTCATAATAGATTCTATGAACATGGATTATTACAAATATAAAAATCATTTCCTTTGATAGGTAACTAGAATTTAATTTGAAAATAGTTGGATCCCAATAATTGCCTAAAACAGTAATTTGTATGGAAAAAAATTATTTAAATTTTTTTTTTTTTGCGAAATGCACGGGGTATCCTGGATGGGCTCCAACTGTGGAAGGCACTTTTAAGCCTGTACCACATCCAGACTAATCCTCGTTCGCACCGTGTCGGCCCAATTAAGGGGTAGTGTGCTGGCCAATGTGTTGCTCCGTACGTGAGGGGGATCGAACCCCTGACCTCACTTAAGGAATGAGAGTGCCTTACCACTCACACCAACCACAAAAGAATGACAAATCAGAAAAAATAAATTGAATAAGTAGTGACATTTGATAAAAAAAAAATCAAGAATAGAATGACAATTCATTTAATCATAAAACGTCTAATATTCCAAAAGAGATCATTTCACCTAACTGACAGGTGTAAATATATTAAATTAATTTATATAAAACATCATAAGATTTGGTATTCTTCAAGTCAATACCTTTTTAAAAATCCACAAATTTAAACATTAAATCCAACGGATATGACAAGCACGTACCATAAAATGCGTGTATGGTTATCAAAAAAAGTAAAAGGAATTAATGTTAAATTTTTAAAATACGAAGATTTAATACAGAAAAATGTAATAGTTCGGTGCTATAAATATTTTGTGTGAACCCATCATGTGAGTACTTGCTATATTTTATGAGACTTCTGTATGTTTTTAGGCTTCCGGTATGATTCTTAATTTTACGAAATGGCAAGATTTTTTGGGGTGTACTCTATATGTTATTGTATATCCTTTATTATTATTATTATTATTATTATTATTATTATTATTATTATTATTATTATTATTATTATTATCAGTGGATGTTTGCTCTCCCTTTGCTTGTGAATATAGGTTTACGCAGAATCACTTTAAATTGCGTTTATGTTTCATTTTTCTCAATTTTTTTTAACATGGTTAATTATTTTGTTGCTAGCATTAATTAGGTTTACCCATATGAATATTTTTGGCCTTTAATCGTCCTATTACTAATAAAAAAACTATATGAAATACTGCCTACAAAGAGAAAAAAAAAACAAAACAAAGACAAAGACAAAGACAAAAAAAAAAAAAAAGAGGTTTAGCCGGTTACGTGTCACATATGCATTCTTTTTTGCGTATTTTTATTGTTAAACCATGTGTCCTTACATTGAAAAATACATATATAATTTCAGGCAGTAATATAATACTCAACTAATTTAGAGATAATATATATGTTAAAATGTGATACTTTAAGAAAAAATTTATGTAGTATTTCAAAATAATCAGATCCATCTAAATAACTTAAGACTACAAAACCACAAAGATTTCTCAGTTTTGCACGGGCAGAATTTGTTAATTTTCAAGAGGAAATCAGCTGTGTAAAGAAAAAGTGAAAATAAGAGAAATTCTGCTCTTTTTAAGAAGACAGAGGACTGTTATTATTTCTTCATATCAAAAGGACAATAAACAATGCCTATTTGTAGGCTAACGAGAAACAACCAATGAGAAAAATCAGCAACTAGCTGTTATTCATTTTGACTAAGTAAAAGCCATAAATTACTCCTAACTCATAGCTAACAAACTAACTAATTAATCAACATTTTCATGCAACAGATTTTGAATCAAATCTCCAACACTCCCCCTTGATTCAAAATCACACACTCCAAGTAAGTTTCTAAGAAAAGCATGTCTGTGACTAGACAAGGCTTTGGTGAAGATATCAGCAATTTGGATGTCAGTAGGACAGAACTTCAAAGTTATTTCTCCCTTGGCCACCAACTCACGAATGAAATGAAACCTCAGCTGAATATGCTTTGTATTGTTATGAAAAGCTAGATTTTTTGCCATTGCAATTGCTGAAACATTGTCACAATAAAGTGCAGTTCCCTTCTCTTGCTTCTGGTGAAAATAGCATAACATCCTTCTAAGCCAAACACACTGACAAGCTGCTGTAGTAGCGGCAACATACTCTGCCTTTGCTGTTGATAAGGCTGTTATTGGTTGTTTCTTAGAACACCAAGTGACAGCACCTGATCCAAGCCCAAACATATTTCCAGAAGTGCTTCTTCTGTCATCTTATGAGGCCGCCCAATCACTATCAGTAAATCCAACCAATCTGAAATTTGTTACATGAGTGTACCAAATTCCATAATTGATTGTGCCTGCAATATACCTTAGGATCCTCTTTGCTGCTCCATAATGTATTCTTGATGGATTGCTCATGAACCTTGACACAACCCCAACCGAAAAAGAAATATCAGGCCTTGTGTGTGTTAAATATATTAACCCACCAACCAAACTTCTAAATTGATTCTGATTTGCTGCTGCTTCTCCATCTTCTTTCTTGAATTTTTCGTTCTTGTTCATTGGAGTAGCCACCATCTTGCAATTTGACATGTTGAACTTCTTTAATAAATCTGCTGCATATTTCTTTTGGGAAACAAATACTCCATCTTCATCTTGTTGTATCTCTAATCCAAGAAAATAGTGCAGCAGTCCCAGATCTGTCATTTCGAAGGTGCTCATCATGCTGAACTTGAACTCTTCTATAAGCTTTGAACTTGACCCCATGTAGATTATATCATCTACATATAAGCATACTATTAAAAAATCAGCTTCCCCTTGCTTCTTCAGATAAAGAGTAGGCTCGTTTGGACTTCTTTCAAAGCCATTTTCATGAAAGAATGCATCAATTTTACTGTACCAGGCCCTTGGAGCCTGTTTTAGGCCATAGAGAGCCTTTCTTAACTTGTACACTTTATCTTCATGCCCATTAATCTCAAAGCCTTCTGGTTGTGAAACATAAACATCATCTTCAAGTTCACCATTAAGAAAAGCTGACTTTACGTCAAATTGATACACCTTCCATTTGAATTGAGCTGCCAATGCCAAGAACAATCTTACTGTTTCAAATCGAGCTACGAGTGAAAAAGTTTCCTCGTAGTCGATCCCTTGCTGTTGTGAAAATCCTTTGCTACTAGACGCGCCTTATACTTTTGAATGCTTCCATCTGCATGACATTTTGTTTTGAATATCCACTTTACTCCTATTGCTTTCTTTCCATTTGGCAGATTTGTCAGTTCCCAAGTTGAATTCTTTTCTCTGGACTCAAGTTCTTCTTTCATTGCCTTTCTCCACTAATCCTTTTCCGCTGCCTCTTCAAATGTTGTAGGATCTGGAACAATTAGTGCAAACTCCCCCGTTTCATAGATCTCCTTCAGTGATTTAAGTCTCCTCGGTGGTGACTCATCTGAAGATACACTTGAACTCTTGCTGCTAGGAGTAGTTGCTGAGCTGCTTGGAGTTGAAGTAGAATGGCTTGGAGTAACCGCTGCTGAATTAGTTTGTATTGGGGCTGAATTTGCTTCCTCCATTAATGGAATTTGGGGCTGAGCTTCCTCGTCCCCAACATTAATTCTCCAATTCCAGCTGGCTGCCTCATTAAAAATTACATTTCTACTGACAATTGTCTTGCCAGTTACAGGATTATACAATTTATATGCTTTTGACTCGGTACAATAACCAACAAAAATACATTTAATTGATTTTCCATCTAATTTTTGGCGATTTTGAGCATTAATTAAAACATAAGCAATGCAACCAAAAATTTTCAGAAAACTCACAGTTGGTTTTGTCCCTTTCCAAGCTTCATATGGAGTGATATTTTGAACGGCTTTTGTTGGTGATAGATTCAGCAGGTACACTGCTGTTGCAACAGCTTCTGCCCAATACTGGTTTGGTATGCCTTTCTCTTTCATCAGGCTCCTTGCCATCTCCACCACCGTTCTATTTTTACGTTCAGCAACTCCGTTCTGTTCTGGCGTATATGGTGCAGTCAGCTCCCTTTGAATTCCATTCTCCTCACAGAAATGAATGAATTCTTTTGACAAAAATTCACCACCTCTGTCTGTGCGAAGTACTTTGATACTTGTTCCTCTTTGCTTTTCTACCAGTGCTTTAAATTTTCTGAAATTTTGAAATGTTTCAGACTTGAATTTCAGAAAATATACCCAGCTCATTCTGCTGAAATCATCCGTGAACAAGAGAAAGTAATAATTTCCACCAAGTGATTCAGTATTCATGGGACCGCATAGATCAGCATGAACTAATTCAAGACATGTTGTGGCTCTTAATGCTTTTCCGGTAGGAAAAGACTTACTGGTTTGCTTGCCATAGATGCAGCCTTCACATAAATCAAAAGATTGAATTTTTGGTAATCCATGGACCATGTTCTTCCTTTCCAGCAGTTGCAACCCTTTTGCATTCAGATGTCCATATCGTAGATGCCACAATTTGGAGTCATTTTGTTCTCCCGCAACCAATGCAAAATCATTCAAAGTGGAGACTTCAAATGGAAATATTCTGTTTTTGGTCATTTGAACTGTGACAATTGTTTGTCCCGATTGCTTATCTTTAATCACACATGCATCATTGTCAAAAATAACAGCATATCCACTAGCCATAAGCTGTCCAACACTCAGCAAATTATGTGCTAAGTTAGGAACAAATTGAACATCATATAAGAGCTTAGTTTTACCTTGGCTAGTTTTAAGAGCTATTGTTCCCTTTCCTTCCACTTGCACCTCTTTGTCATCACCCAATTTGACTACCTTCTTTTGAGTTTCATCAAGCTCTTTAAAGATTTCCTTCCTGCTGGTCATATGATTTGAACACCCACTATCAATAAACCACACTTCAGCTTGTGTGTCATATGTGTCTGAATATGCCATGAACAATCTGCCCTCTTCACCGACTTCTTCTGCAAAGTTTGCCTGTTTGTTTTTGAACCAACATTCTGCTTTCATATGCCCATATCTCTTGCAATGATAACATTGGATGTTGCCTTTGTTGTTGTTTGATCTATGCTCAGATCCTCTGCCGCCTCCTCTGCCTTGATTGTGATTTTTTCTTTGAAATCCACCTCTGCCTTTCCCACGACCTGCACCTTTTTCTTGCTCCTTCGATGTTGAACCCATTCCTTTCACTTGGAATGCTGTTTCATCAGTCTTCTCTTCTCTTCTGTTTATTCTTGCTTCATGAGATTGCAAGGATCCCATCAGCTCATCAAAGGAATAGGTGGACAGGTTCTTAGACTCCTCAATGGCTGCAACCACATGGTCAAATTTTGGAGTTAAACTCCGTAACACTTTTCGCACAACTTTGCTTTCAGAGACGTCTTCTCCATAGGACTTCATCTAGTTGACAATTGCTGCAACCCTTGTCATAAAATCCTGCACTAATTCACTATTCTTCATCTGCAGATTTTCAAATTCCCGATGAAGTGTCTGCAACTTTACCGTGATTACTGTAGATGATCCATGAAAAGCCAGCTGTAAGGTTGTCCATGCCTCATTTGCGGTTGAGGCTGCTGCAATTTTTGAAAAAATTGATTCATGAACAGCTTGCTGTATAAAGAAAAGAGCCTTCGAATCTCTTCTTTTGTTTTCCCTAAGCCTGGTCTCCTCGTCTTTCTCATTGTAGCCATTTTCCACCAAGTCCCACAATTCCTGTGACTTGAACAACGTTTTCATTTTGGTGCTCCAAAACTGATAATTATCTCCATGGAAAATTGGCATGGAAGGTTGGGCTATATTCACTGCACTGCTGTTATTTGCCATGTCGAAATGCCCAAAGGTGGCTCTGATACCAAATGTTAATTTTCAAGAGGAAATCAGCTGTGTAAAGAAAAAGTGAAAACAAGAGAAATTCTGCTCTTTTTAAGAAGACAGAGGACTGTTATTATTTCTTCATATCAAAAGGACAATAAACAATGCTTATTTGTAGGCTACGAGAAACAACCAATGAGAAAAATCAGCAACTAGCTGTTATTCATTTTGACTAAGTAAAAGCCATAAATTACTTCTAACTCATAGCTAACAAACTAACTAATTAATCAACATTTTTATGCAACAGATTTTGAATCAAATCTCCAACAGAATTTGATCTTAGCAGTGGAGAACATTAGAAAGTTGCAGACAAACAATAGGCTGAGGCCTAAATTGGAATGGGAACCACCAGCCCAAGGAGAATTGAAATGGAACACAGGCGGGTCAAGTTTTGGAAATCCGGGCCCTGCAGATTCTTCAGGTGTGGTCCTGTGTCTATTCTCCTGCAGTATTGGAGTGAATATCTCACATGTGGCAGAGCTATTGGCAGTGCGCAAAGCATTGGAGATCTCCATTGAATTCCTTATTGAGCAAAACAAGGAGGTAATCTTTGAATTGGACTCGCTGATGGCAGTCTCCTGGTTGAATAATTCTGATTTTGAAAGGCCATGGAAGCTGGCAAGTGCTTTCAATGATATTAGAAATCTTATTAACAGATTTAACAAGGTTCGCTTTGTCCACAAGCGCAGGGAAAGTAACTTCTTTGCTGACAATTTAGCAAAACAGGGTGCTCACCGTAATGTTGAATTGATTGCTTGGCTGAGGTAGAAAGACATTTGTTCTTGCTGGCTTCTTAGTTCTCTGGATCTGTTCACTTGTGGTTATCTGCTGGGAACAGATTGGGCCACTTCTTCTGTTGCTGTCACATTTGGCCTGCAGGGTGCTGGGGAGTATCAGCCTCTGAGGTGCACTATCAGCTTCGATTTGAGCGTATTTAGTGTTCAATTACTGCTGATTAAATGTCTGCTCTGGGTTTGGTGTTGCAAATTAGTGGACTCTCGAGCTTTGTGGGGTTTCAATATGTGCCTCTGGGGACTGTATTGTGCAATTGCCCGACCAGTTCTGTGTTCAGTTGGCAATTGGACGAAGGACGTCATTGTATTAGTAGCTGCATAGTAGAACCTACTGATGGAGTGCTGGATTCTTGGAGTATCTGATTTTTGGGTTGATTGCAGATATATTTTTTCTTTGGCCTGTTGTTGTTCTCTGTCGTCTGGTGCTTGGTTTGGAGTGGATTGTTGTTGCTGTTTGCCAGGGTCTATTGTGTTTTCAGGGGCAATAGCATTTTAGGAGTTGATATGATTTTCTTCTTCACTGTACTCTGCTGTTTTCAATAAAATTTTCTGCTTATCAAAAAAAGAAAACTTAAGACTACAAAAATTGCCTAAAATAGCAATCCACGCAAGCGAAAATTGGTTCAATCAGAAAATCCTTTAATAATTCAAAAGAAATAATTTGACCTAATTGATAGGCGTAATTATATTAAGTTAATTTATATACAATATCATATGCTTTGGTACTATTCAAGTCTTTATATATTATAGGGGAGTCCATTTGAATCATGAATATGAAATATTTTTAAATATTTAAAAATGAGTGCTTCGTCCATTTTAACTAGTTTAAATATTTGAAAATGAGCGTTTTGTCCATTTTAACTAGTGTGTTCGATATAAATTTAATTTAGTCAAAGTTAGCAGATTTCATATAGTAAATGAATAAAAAAAAAATACAGAAACATAAACATTCTGGACTTTTATGCCCATAGAATTGTAGTTGAAATCAATGAAATTTGAACTAACTTTCTACTCTAGGAATTATATCCCTTCAGCAAATGAACTTTAGCCCTATAAAATACTATGCATAGGACGAGAAAGAAATATATAGGAAAACGCCAGATAGCCCTTACGTTTGTAGGGGCAATAGCGTTTTAGGAGTTGATGTGATTTTCTTCTTACTGCTGTTTTCAATAAAATTTTCTGCTTATCAAAAAAAGAAAACTTAAAGACTACGAAAATTGCATAAAATAGCAATCCACACAAGCGAAAATTGGTTCAATCAGAAAATCCTTTAATAATTCAAAAGAAATAATTTGACCTAATTGATAGGCGTAAATATATTAAGTTAATTTATATAAAATATCATATGCTTTGATATTCTTCAAGTCTTTATATTTTACAGGGGAGTCGATTTCAATCATGAATATGAAATATTTTTAAATATTTGAAAATGAGCGCTTCGTCTATTTTAACTAGTGTGTTCGATATAAATTTCAGATAGTAAATGAATAAAAAAAATGCAGAAGCATAAACATTCTGGACTTTTATGCCCATAGAATTGCAGTTGAAATCAATGAAATTTGAACTAACTTTCTACTCTAGGAATTATATCCCTTCAGCAAATGAACTTTAGCCCTATAAAATACTATGCATAGGACAAGAAAGGAATAGGAAAATGCCAGATAGCCCTTACCCATGCATTCCAATCCCCTACAAAAGCAGAAGACATCCGATTCAAAAAATCAACTCTCCCAACTCTTTCTCACCTCTTTGTAAGAAAACCATATAAAACTTATCCTTATCATGAAAATAAAGCTGAAGTTTTTATAGTATATAGTTTATTGCAACTATTACATATAATTTCCCTATTATTGTACTAATGCATTAATTAACTTCGAGCTTATTTTGAGAATATTCTAATGTATATAATTATGTGATTAGTTTTCTGCTTAGTTGCTTGTGGATTAATATTGTTGCCATGTTATTAATTTTCCTATGATTTTGATGAATAACTAATAATAATTTTTACTAATAACTTGACAGGAGTGAAAAATGAAGGTCTGGACGTTGGTAGTGGCAACATGGCTGTGCTGCTGGATTAGTGCTGCGACAGCTGAATTAGCATCCAAAGTTTGCCCCAAAAGAAATGTGAATGACGATAATAATGATTTCCCACTCAACTACAACACGTTGAGCTTCACTATTGACGGTGACACCACCTCAGAACTCTACGCAAGTTTCGTGAATGATTTGCGAAATGAAGTGAAAAGTGACGAGAAAAGCTATGGAATTCCAATTCTGTGCCAGAAATCCAAAATTCTTCCAGGCAAGGACGAATCTAGGTGGAGTGCAATGGGGGCAATTTCCCCCACTGCAGTCCAAAATTTCAATTAAGTCTCTTTATGTGTTATATTAAAGTAACGCAATATAATATAATAAATTTTTCCCAAATGAAATTAAATTCTAGATTCTCTCTGCTTCCAGGTAGAGAATATGTTATGTTGGAGCTCTCATACTACGAGGACACTATCACGTTGGCAATAGATGTTGTGAATCTAAATCTTGTGGCTTACAAAGCCGGATCTACTTCCTACTTCTTTAAGAACTCTTATCAAGAATTGAAAGATAAGCTTTTCGGAAATGTACGAAAGAAAGTTCAAATTCCATTTAATTTTCGGTATTCAGAATTGGGCGGGAGAGATGATGTCGGGTTAGGAGTTGCTGCGCTAGGCGGCGCCATAAAGACACTGCGTGACTATAACTATAACAAGCAAATGAAAAAGATAAAAAAGAGTGTTGTTGTTGTTGCTCAAATGGTTCTAGAGGCTGCGAGATTTAGCATTGTTGAAAGACAAGTGATCACTGATTTTGATCAAGGATTTATTCCAGTTGATGATGTTTTTAGCTATGGGGATAGGTGGAGAACGCTATCTACAGCGATTCAGAACTCCAAAGCTGGAGCTTTTGGAGAAGCTGTTGAATTGTTGACGCCAACTGGTTCTTCGAAAGAGGTCACCAAAGTTTCGGAAGTAGACGAAGACATGGGGCTCTTGTTGCACACAAAGAAAGACAGCTTTGGGATACTCCGCAATCGTGATGCTGCTGAAGATTCGCCGAAGAAGTCCAAATTATGTCGGAAAGTACTCGATTCTGTTATGTAATGGAGTCGGCCAGTCATCCTAATCTGACACCACTGCCTTAAATAACATGGGTTCGGTTGCCCGTACTAAATTAAAAGTATCACTGCCTTAAATAAATTGGTTGCCAGCACTCAATTAAAAGTATGACGGCCTTAAATGAGATTGGTCGCCAGCACAATTAAAAGTACTGGAGGTCTCGAATTTAGTGTCACCCTCAGATATTTGTCAATAGGTTATATTACAGTAGTTAGTATCGTAGTTTGGCGGCAGTGTTTATCAAGGAAAAATAAATATTTCCTTCTTTTTGCATATTTGTTAGCTGGACCTATCTATCAACGTGATATGTATATTCCATTTCTGTAAATTCTGACCCCTTAATTCAGCCTTCCTTTTTCTACCATCCTCTTGTATGTATACTTATGTTATCAATGAGATCAGTGATAGTATACATATTTTCCTATTTATTCTTAATTTTTTTCTATTTGTCTATGATTTCTTAAAATTTTCCATGCTATTTGTGCTTGGAAGAGCCAAAATTAGAGGTTTTGATTATGTTTTGTGGTGTGCTTTTAGGAAGTTGAGGAGTAAGGATTAGAATGTGGTGTTATGAGAGCATAGCTGATAAGGGTTAAAGAAATCAGCGACTCAACATAAATCGTGGATAAGGCTTAACTAGGATCGACGAAGACAACCGTTTATATACTTGATGGTATTACATGGAAGGCAAATACAATATCTCAATTAATTTAACTTCTTTCCTAATTTTTATTATTTTATATCTCTTATAATTAAAATCACAAAATGCTTAGCTCTGAAATTTTTTTAGTGATTACTAATATTGGTTTAAAAATTAAAGTTAAGGTCCATTTGACATATTTATTCTAAAAATAGTGTTATTTTATCCTCATGTTCTTCATCTATTTTCCTGATTATTGAAATAACAAAATTATGGTAAATTAAAAATTTATGAAATATTTAACCAAAAAAATTATGAAAATTAAACTAAGTAAATTTTGTTTTCGTTCGCAAAAGCATAATGGTCACAAAATAACAATTGTATGTTAAATGTCATTAGCATGGTCTAAAAGTTAAATTTGTGATAAATTTATTAGTTCAATAGCTAATCGACGAACACTTTTTTCAAACAAGAAAAAAAAAATCATGACACCTTTCTATATTTTTGGCCGCAAAAGTAAGTTTCTAGCTTTACCCATGATTTTCTAAACGCAAGTCGAAATCAAAAGGACCACAATAAAAGGAAAATAACAATTTAAAGGTTCTATGCAACAAAATAAAGTTAAATACTTAATAGAATGCATTTTTGTCCGAAATAAACTCCAAAATACTTGGGCATCTCCGTGATTAAAAATTTATCATTTTTCATTCCTGATCCATCAAATATCAATGCACGTGAATCACTCCTACCCTATCTCTTATATGTGGGGTTATCAATCAATAATTGAACCCACAAAGCTACAATTCCCTTAAATTCTAGGACACTTGTCTCTTCCTCAACATCCACAATCTCAAAAATTTCAGTAATGGAATCTTTCATCACATGTTCAATGCTGTTCTCTGGCCATCGTACCCTTGTGATAATTCTATCCCTAGCTTTCTTGTGCACTACAAGCTGCTCAACTACTGATGATTTTATTAAAAGATCATGTGGGTTTACAAGGTATCCAGAATTATGTTACCAAGTACTATCAGTTTACAATACTAGCATAGACAATAGCCCTGCACAACTGGCCATTGCAGCTCTCAATTCTACTATAGAAAGTGCTCAACTGACCTGCAATTTGGTGATAAACATAACGAAATCACATAGCCTAAGGCCTGAAGAAGCTGGGGTCGTTAAGGACTGCTTGGAGACCATGAAATATTCGGTTGATGAGCTCCAGCAATCTTTAATGGAGATGAGGGATATTGA
Source organism: Excoecaria agallocha (assembly GCA_037975025.1). Lineage (NCBI taxonomy): Eukaryota > Viridiplantae > Streptophyta > Magnoliopsida > Malpighiales > Euphorbiaceae > Excoecaria > Excoecaria agallocha. The sequence continues at coordinate 39,558 of JBBPFJ010000579.1, forward strand.
AGGTCCTGATTTTCAGATGAAAATGAGGAATATTCAAACATGGGTGAGTGCTGCCTTGACTGATGAAGATACTTGTATGGATGGTTTTGAAGAGCAATCCATAACTGGGAAAGTTAAGGATGCTATATGGAGCTCTGTTGAAAGAGTTGCTCAATTAACTAGCAATGTTTTAGCTCTCATTAACCTAGTCAGGGGCAAGTATTCACTTTAATATGAAATTCCTTTTGATTATTTATCTTTTTTAACAGATGTTATCTGAAATAAATCCACAAAGGAAGCAAGCTCTTGCTTTGAAATATTTAAATAAGAAGTTAGGAATTTCTATTATCAATGAGGGTTATTATTATTATTTTTTAATAAGTCAAATATTATTATCAACAGGAAAGTGCAGAACTGGACTCCTTGAACATAGGGACAGGGAGAACTCCAGTAACAGCAAAACCAGCAAAGATAAAGTCATAACAACCAAGAAAAGTAAAATATTTAGAGCAATGAACCAAGAACCATCACAACCCCTTGATTACTAGAGCGAGGATAAAATTTGAACCGGAGAAAAAGTTCATTCCAAAATCAGTGGGGGCTGTCTGGTTAAAGGATTTTTGGCCTATCAGTCTCATTAATAGCTTGTATAAGATAATAGCAAAACTGCTTGCTAATAGGCTAAAAAATGTGGTAGGGGAAGTGGTATCGTCTGAGCAATGCACCTTCATCCGTGGTAGACAAATCCTTGATGGCGTTTTAGTGGCAAATGAAATTATTCATTCATTGAAAATATCTAAGAAATGTGGGGTACTCTTCAAAGTAGACTTCTATAAAGCTTTTGATTCGGTGAACTGGCTTTATCTTGATGCTGTCTTAGAAAATATGCATTTTAGTTCTAGATGGAGGGGTTAGATTAAGGAATGTATCAGCTTGGCTAGAGTCTCTATGCTTGTTAATGGTTCACCCACTCCGAAATTCAGTGTATCTCGAGGACTAAGGCAAGGGGACCCTTTATCCCCTTTCCTTTTCATTATTGTCGTAGAAGGCCTATCTGTGCTCATAAAGAAGGCCATGGAGGAGAACATTCTTGCAGGAATTAATGCTCTACCTAGCAATTCATCAGAGCTGATTGTCTCTTACATTTAATATGCCGACGATACGATCATTTTCTTGGAACCGTGCATTGACAACATTCTCCACATGAAAAGAATTCTCAATATCTTTTCTTGTATATCAGGGTTATCGATAAACTTCCTCAAAAGCTCACTGATTGGTATCAATGTTAGGGATGAATGGGTGTCTTATTGTGCTGAGATTATCAGGTGCAAATCTCAGAATCTGCCTTGCACTTACCTAGGTCTTCCTTTGGGTTTTAATCCAAGGAAAAAAGAGACCTGAGAGCCGATCATCAAAAAGTTCAAGCAAAAGCTGGTGGGGTGGAAAGGGAGGCATCTTTCCTATGCTGGTCATCAAAGCCACCTTGATGAGCCTTCTTATTTATTATATGTCTCTCTTTAAAATGCCAGTGGCCATCATTAAATCTCTAAATTCCATCATGCATAACTTTTTCTGGTGTGGGTTTGAAAATAAGAAGGCTTTTTGCAAAATAAATTGGAGCGCTTTGGAATTGTCAAAAGATCTAGGAGGGCTAGGAATTGGGTCCCTCACAAAAAGAAATCAAAGTCTCCTATTTAAATGGTACTGGAGACTTGATCCTCTCAATAATTTCTTGTAGCAGAATCTCATTTCTCAAAATACGATATCAAGAGAATTCTGATCCCGAAAACCATCTCAAATCCCAAGGCCTCAATTATTTGGAAGGACATTGATAAAAATAGATCCTCTAATTACTTTGTGGATAACATTGCCATGGATGTTGGCAATGGTAATCTTTGCTTGTTTTGGCATGACATTTGGATTTTGGAGGTTCTTTTAAAGGTAAGATTTGCAAGGCTCTTCCTTGTCTCACAACAAAAAGATGCCCACATTAGTGATTGTGGTTCATAGTCTATAGGGTCTTGGTATTGGAACCTTCTCTAGAGGCGGGAACTCATGGAATGGGAAAAGCCTCTGGTGAAAAGTCTTATGGCCATTCTCAATACTTTCTTTTTATCCTTTGGCCAATCTGACCGAAAGATTTGGATTCATAACCAGTAAGGGAATTTTTCAGTCAAATCATCATGCTCTTGGTTGACTCAAAGCTCATCTAGGGGTGCAGATAGGTTGAAGCCCTTCTCTTTCATTATGTGGAAACAATTGGACCCTCCCAAAGTGGAGATTTTTCTCTAGTTATGTTTTTAAGGGAAAGTTAGCACAAAAGCTTTCCTTGTTCGCAAAGGAATTCTAGTAGTAGAATGCGCATGTTGTCCCCTATGTTCCAAGGCTGATGAAATGCTGAATCACCTTCTTTTAGGTTGTCAACATTCCTCCAATTTATGGTACCGTATTATCAAGTGGTGGGGTTATGAGGCTTGTCTCCCCGCTGACTTTGTAATGCCCCTCAGTACATCCCAGAAGAATTATTACTAATTAATTATTAGTGTCCATGTTTAATTATGAGTAAATACTAATATAAGGACCTAATTGAAAAGCTAAAGTATAAGTTTTGGGGTACTAGTAGAAATAAAGGAAAGTTAAAGGACCAAATAACACTTTTGCTTAAAGATTGACATTTGGACCAATTGAAGTTTAGAGAAGAGAGGATATTTGATGGAGAGTTGGCCGGCCACCTTGGGTCTTCACTCTTCATCTTCAACCTCTCTCTAACTCTAAACTCTTTATTTCTCTCTCTCTCTCTCTCTCTTGAGTTCTTGGGATTTTGATCAAAGGAATAAAGATTTACTTGGTTTTGAGTTTAAGGTAACCTTGATATTTCTCTAAAATGTGTTGTTCTTTGGCTAGCTTGAGAAATATTTATGGAAGTGTCTTATTTTTATAGAAGGTGAATCAAGCAAGGGAAAAGGGAAAGAGGCCACTCAAGGTTGAAGGATTTAGAACTAAATCAAGGTATGGGAACTTAAGTTTTTGCATGTGTATATGTATATTGACTTGTCATGAGAGAGATCTTGAGTGTCTCTCTTATGTGTTTTATGGATGATTTGAAGCTTAGAAGGGTTTAGAGTTGAAAAGATACAAGTTGTGTTGAAAAATATGAAAATCTGTTTTAAAGATCATTTGACCAGTCTGTACATTTTTGCTCATATCTTGAGCTATAGTTGTTCAAATGATGAAATTCCAGTTGATATGGAAACTAGACTTGCATGCCTTGATTTTGTTAGAAGAGACTGAAACTCGATTTTCAATGCATGATAGTGAAAATCGGTATTGAAATCTGGTTGTGGTTGTGATTTTGCCCTCGTGAACAGTCTGTGGTTTTTCTTGAATAACTGGAGTTTTACAGGTCCGATTGAAATGATTTTTGGTGTTTTGAAAACTAGAACTTAGGCCTACAACTTTGTTGAAGGCCATTTTGGCTGAAATTGTCATTTTATAGGTTAAAAATGCATAGAAGTTGAGACTGGAAATCGATCTCAAGGCGGTTTAGGGCTCACAGTTACCATGAATCTTCTAGTAACCGTGAGTGCCTAAATCCTTACTCCGGACCAAAAGTATGTCTTCGATCATGATTACTAAAGTTTTATAGTAACCGTGACCCATTCTCGTAGCACTACTTCACGGTTACTACCCTAAGCTTAGTAACCGTGAGGTAGTGAACTCTTGGTCCAGAAGCAAAACCTATGCCATCTCACGGTTACTAAGGAATTCCTAGTAACCGTGACCCGAGTACATAATCCTACTTCACGGTTACTACTCGAATGTTAATAACCGTGAGGTAGTTCGTTTTCAATCCATAACCAAAGAGCACCATAGCTCACGATTACTAAGAAATTGTTAGTAACCGTGACCTATGTTACTAGTCCTGGCTCACGGTTACCAGAAATTTTTAGTAACCATGACCCTTCCCTGCATTTTGAAAATAATACTTCTTTAGCTCCCTTTTGAAATATAGACTTATCTAAGCCCTTTCTAATCTTATAAATCATCCTGAATTGCCAGTACACAGCAAGTAATTCCTTTATGTGCACGATTGCTTAATAATTGAAATGTGAGTCTTATTACCCTGAAATAGAATATGCATGAGTTACTTCTCTGCGAAATGTATGATGTTAAAGTACTTTGCATTTATTAATGCTATAGTGGAATATTAATATAAATTCACCCGATATGAGATATGATTAACTTGCCTTTACATAAAAGACTTGGTTGTGGATAGATAGGCATGCCTGTAGGGTTACAGTCGCAGCTGCTATAGTCTGACTCTTATGAGTCCATAGTTTGTCTCTATATGAGACCATAGTTCCAACCCAATGGGTCCACAGATTTAATACCTTCGGGTATTCACAGATTTGATACCTTATGGTATCCACAGCACCCGTTATCCATACCCACAGGAACTTGAGCAGGCCAAAGTTATAAGATGAGTAATATGCATACACAGTTCACAGTTTCTCATGCTATGCTTGAATGAAACAGTTATTCCTTCCAATAATGCAGTATGCTCATTTATTATTCTTTATATTATAAATGGTTGTATGCTTGGTGATAACCATTGTGAGTGGTTATCAACATACTAGTTGTTCCCCACTAAGCTTTATAGCTTAGCACAGGTGTTTATCCGTGTAAGTTCGTAGGGTAAACATTTGGTCCAGGGACAAAGCCAACATTCTCCAAAGCCGACATCAGAATAGGAGTGGCATTTTGATGTATGAATTAACTATTGTATTTCTTTTGGTAGATAAAGATAAATTTGTATGTAAAGACCTGTAATGTATAAATTATGTAAAGAAAGTACAATGACATGTGAAGGCATAACCCTTGATTATGCATGTTATGTATGGCAGGGATGTATATATGCTTAAATGTGCATCATTAACAGATAAATCATGAGATTAATTGAATCATTAAATGAAATTAGTAACAGTAATCAGGATTGTATAGTGTAGTCATTACAGACTTTCATTCATTTGTTCTCTAATGGCAAAGGATGGCTCGTGGTTCTATTCAAATCAAAGTTTGGAACATCATTTTCTTGGCTTGTTTATGGACAATTTGGTTGGAAAGAAATGCAATTATCTTTAATAATAAAAGTTGGAATATGGACTTAATTTTCCATTTATGCTTGGCTCATTCTTCCTTCTGGTTAAAAGCTCAATCTTTTCGTATTAATGAATAAATCAAGTAAGATTGTAATTAATTTCTAATCAATAAACAACCCTTAACAAGCGAAAGAATTTGATTTATTGATAGCATTACGAATTAGAAAGACCACACCTAAGCCAACCAATCTATAAGCGAGATCGATTTAGACCAAATCATGCATTTACTCAACATAACAGCCTTTATGAGGAAGCTACACTGATTGCTACTTATTATTGACTTTACTAAATAATTACGAATTTAGCAAATTTAATTAGCAATATATTACTTAATTAAATGCACAATGAGCTCAAATTGCACACCTAACAAATAATAATCGAGATATGGTTTTCCTAATCCACAGTAAATAACATGAACACTATATGAAATTAAGAACAAAAATTAAGCACAATAATCTCACAGTAAAAGAAATCATGGCCTTGAATTAATCTTTAACTAAAATAAATATTTAGCCACTCATGGCTGTTACAAAACCACAAATAGAGAATGAGAAAAAATACTTCAGTTCCGAATTGTTAAGTTGTTAAATGAGCATGTATTTGGTTGATTTTTGCTTAATATTTTGTACTCTTTTAAGTCAGATTTGGATGCTTTTCATTTGTTTGTTTATTTTTCTGACTGTAGGAGTGGATTTTGAGAAAGTTGCATTTTTGGGGCCAATTGTTGATGATTCAGAGAAGCAAAAACTTTTTAAGGTATAATTGAAGCAAAAGAGCTGATAAGTTACAAATTCTGAAGGAAGCCTTGCCCAAGGGAAATGCTCAGTTGCCCAAGGCAGAAAGCCCAGCCTTGCCCAGTTCCCTTGTCCAAGTTGCCCAAGGGAGTTGCCCAAGGGAAATGACAGTGGACAACGTTTTTTTTCAAGATAAATTCATACGAATTTAACCTAGCCGCCACTTAAACCCTAGCTGGTATTTAGGAGTTTTAAGACTATATTTTAGGGGAAAAAGGGGGAGTGATTGGAGTAGTTTTAAAAACCCCTTTAGGAATTTTCTTTTAAATTTTCTAGTTTGTAGGATTTACTTCCTGTTTTGTTTGTTTTTATTTAAGAGGAAGAGTTCTGAGATTGGGAGGATTCTTTTCTACGTTTTTTTTGGACGGAAATACTGTAGCAGGGGGTTTCTCTAAAACTTTTTCTTTCTATTTTGTGATTTTCCCATGGCCATGAGTGGCTAGAATATTATTTTCAGTTAAAGATTAATTCAAAACTAGGATTTATTTCACTGTGAGATTGCTGTGCTTAATCTTTATTCTATATTTCATTTGGTGTTCATGTTGTTTACTACAGTTTAGAGGAATTTCTTCTCAATTGTTATTTGTTGCATGTTCAATGAGGCGCCGTTGTTCATTTAATTAAATAACATATTGCTAATTGAAGATATCAAATCCGTAATTGTTTGGTGGATTCAATAACAAGTGGCAATCAATTTAGCTTCCTTGCAAGGGTTGTTAGGTTGAGTAAATGCATGATTTGGTCCAAATCGATCCCGCTTGTGGATTGGTTGGCTTAGGTCGGGTCTTTCTATTTCGTAATGCTGTCAATAGATTAAATTCTTGCGCTTGTTAAGGGTTGTCTATTGGTTAGGAATTAATTACAGTCTCACTTGATTAATTCACTAAAACGGAAAGATTAGGTCGAAAACGCGATGCCGACGGCTATATAACTGGCCCACTATTTGATTTTTTTAGAACTATTTCTTAATCTATGATCAGTTGAATAAATCCTGTGTTGCGAATATCTTTAACTGGAATTATTACCCATTGAATTTTCTCTCAATTAATTTCTGATTCATTTATTTTATTTTATTTTATTTCATCATTTTGCTTTTAATTTATTAAACTCCCCCATTTAATTTTGTTAAAAATTTGGTTGTTTAAAATTACTTCGGTACTAGTCTCTGTGGATTCGACCATTTCTTGCCTTATTTACAATTTATTTGTTAGGATAAGTGATGTTTTTATTTTTGGTGGTTTCGACACCCATCACGAATCCCTCCTTTTTTTCAGATCTGATCTCTCTTTTTTATTCTTAATAAAATTCCTAAAGAAGAAGTAGTTTACTCGTACCCAAATAAGAAAAATAAAATAAAATACCAAATAGAATCCAAACTTCCTAAAACTACTACCTTTTACTCCCTAAATTAAGGTATTAATATTCCTAAATATCAACTAGGGTTTAAGTGGCGGCTAGGTTAAATTCGCTTAAAATTATCTTAAAAAATCGCAGTCCACTGTCAATTTCCCTTGGGCAAGTCCCTTGGGTAACTTGGGCAAGGAAACTGAGCAAGGCTTGGCTTTTTGCCTTGGGCAACTGGATAATTCCCTTGGGCAAGGCAACTTACAAAATTTTCAACTATCAGCTCTTTGCTCTAAATTTGCTCCAAAAATTCATTACTTCTCCAGATCATCTCTAATTAGCCTCAAAAATATAACTTCTTCAAAATTTGCTCCTACAATCATCAAAATAAATAAAACAATGAAAAGCACCTAAAACTGACTTAAAAGAATGCAAAATAATAAGCAAAATTCAATCAAATAAATGTTCTTTTAGCAGCTTAACACTTAGCTTTCATATTGAGCTATTTCTGCTCTGTTTTCCTTTAACTTATCAGTTCTTTTGGTTTTCCAGGCCAATGGTTTCTTATTAAGGTGTTTGTGTGGCCTATTAAGTTTTGTATCCTTATTGCCTAAGAATGGGAGAGTCCACTATACTAGCATGATGTTTGTATCCTTATCCTGTGTGGTTCTTTATATCTCTTCTTGTATCTACACCAGTATGACCCTTTGCTCATTGGATAATGGGATCTTTTGTGTAGATTTTTGCCTTATCTTGGGTTTTGTGGACCACAAGGCTTGCTCTGCTCACGTTGCAAATATGTCCTTGATGATCCAGATCGAACTGCTCGTCTTTCATAACTGATAGAGGTTTTGTTGGCAGTGGTTAGTCTGTTGGATGTTTGATTTTATGGGTGCATGTTATCTTTAGACCCTTTTGTGATTTGGCTTTTTGTGATGTTGAGTTAGAAATTCAGGGTTTTTCCCTCATTTTGCTCAAAACAGGAGGATTGCTGCATGATGGTTTTACTGGTGGAATGCTGGAATACTTGCTAGGCATTGATCCACCTGGTGCTAATTCATTGGACCAGGAACCATGGAACGTTTTAATTAATCATGTCAGCAGTTATCTGTTCAACAAATGTTTGAGGGGCTGCAGTTTTCTTGGAATATTATGTCGCTTGGCTACTTTTGAGTGGCGGGATGGGTGAACTTCTATTGGCAGTGGTTGCTTGCTCTCTTGATGGGGTGGTTCAGAGTCCTACAGTCCACACGGTTTTTGATTTTTTGGTGAAAGAATTAGGTTCTAGGGCCCTTGTTCTATTTTTACATGTTTTAACTAGTTTTAGCTGGCTAGTATTGCTGGTTTTGTTGGGTTGTTTGACCTTTTTGTTCCGTGGTAGAGGTCTGTCTCTATCTTTCCATGCAACTATTATCTGATATTGAAATAATAATTTCCAGCTTATCAAAAAAAATAAAATGATTAAATGTTTGCAAAGTAACAATTCAGAGACTAATTAAGGATTTGTTGGTCAATATTGATAGAAACATGAGATGTGAGTTTTTACATACAATTGAAATCATGAAAAATAGAAAATTAAAAAAAAAACATAATGCAAAACTTAGGATTAATGAAAGTGATAAAAATAATATGAATAATTCATATTAGATGATTAATAAGAGCAAGCATTAAGTCTATCGATTGGTAACAGACAATGTGGTGGTTGCATTTGAGATTATGCATTTTCTAAAATGAAAAACTCAAGGAGCAGAAGGTGTCGCTGCTCTTAATTAAGTTGGATATGAGCAAAACTTATGGCCTTATGGAGTGGCATTATTTATCGGATGTTATGAAGATTTTTTTATTTTGGGATAAAAATTAAAAAAATTAAGCAAAATTGGTCCATAATAAAAATATTTAGGAAATTGGGTGTTGAAAAACGGCACCTAAAAATGCCGTTTTCTGGAGATGGTGGATCCCATGTGAAACAGGGCAAAATTGTATAGAAAATGGCATACGAAAGTGCCATTTTTCATTGTTCCCATATGACATTGTTTGGCATAAGGTGAGGAGCACTTGGCAGCAAATTAAAAACGGTGTCATTTCAGGAAAAGGAAAATGGCATCATTTCAAGCAAGGAGGCAATGGTAGATAGGTGGGACCCAATGACAAAAAAGGGCATTGTGGCTCCATTTTGCTAAAACTTTTTTAATTTTTTCACCAAAATTAAAAAAGCCCTATTATGAGTGCTTTGGGGTTTAATGATAGATGGATTACACTTATGAAACTATATTTTGAGTCAGTGCATTGCTTTGTTAACTATGAGAATAAGTTGTTAGGTCCAATTTTTGCTTCCAGAGGTTTTCGCCAAGGAGATCCGCTTTCATCGTATCTTTTCATTTTAGGGGGTGAAGGACTCTATCTTTCATCAAGTGCCACAAAATATATATGAATTTGATTATAGGTTGCAGAGTAGCTGCTGGAGCTCCTTCAATTAGTCATTTGTTTTTTTATAAATGGCAGCTATATTTTTTTAGAAAATGTACTGCTCAGCCTGTACTTGATTTTTGACAATCAAGAGGTGATTCAACCATATTTGCAGTAAACTTGCTTTCCTCTCCAAAATTCTTATCCCTTGCTCCTTTAAACCATTCAGGATATCCATGAATTCTAAAACATGGATCTTTCATATGTCTCTTCATTTTACAAAAATCACAGCACAAATCATCTTTATTTTTTTGTTTCTTTTTATTCCCCTTAATTACTGCTTTTTCCCCTTGGTTTGTCTGAGATTTTATCATCATTGCATTTTCAGTACCTTCTGCAAAAATCACATTCACTTCCCTTTGTTTTTCGACTCTCAAAACCAGTGAATAAGTTTTGTTAACATTTGGAAATAGATCCATGACAAGAATTTAATTTTTGACTGCATCATAGACATCATCTAAACCTATGAGAAACTGTGTCAATTTGTCATTACACTACAAGAAAAATACAGAATAGTGATGAAAATTAGCGAGGACAATAAAATTTGTTGATAAATGCACCATTTAGCGATAACTTGCGACGAAAAATGATTTTTGTCGCAAATATTGTTAGGGGCTAGTGAAAAAACAGATTTTGCGATAATTTAGCGATAAATAATTTTTGTTGTAGGTAATTTTGGGTGCCAAAATTTTGGCGCAAAAAATAGAGATGACTTTGCGAGCACAGAACCCTCGTTAAATTTTAATTCATGGCTAAAATGATATATGAATCGTTCAGCAAGGACTTAATCCTCGCTAATTTTGCGAGAAATAAATTCTCGCTAAATTAGCAAGGACAAATCCCTTGCTAACGGTTAAATGAATTGGCATTTGATATATGAACCATTTAGCGAGGACTTAATCCTCGTTAATTTTGCGAGAAACAAATCCTTGCTAAATTAGCGAGGATAAATCCCTCGCTAACGATTAAATGGTTTTGCATTTCATATATGAACCATTTAGTGGGGACTTAATCCTCGCTAATTTTGCGAGAAACAAATCCTCACTAAATTAGCCAGGATAAATCTCTCGCTAACGGTTAAATGGTTTTGCATTTCATATATGAACCATTTAGCAAGGACTTAATCCTCGCTAATTTTGCGAGGAATAAAATTCATTCTAAATTGGCGTGGGCAATACCCTCGCCAAAGCGTGAGTCATATGCCATTTGATTTATGAAACATTTGACAAGGACATTATCCTCTCTAATTTTGCTAGGAATAAATCCTCGCTAAATTGATGAGGACAATTCTCTCGCCAAAGCGTGAGTCATTTGCCATTTGGTTTATGAAACATTTCTAATTTTGCTTGGAATAAAATCCTTGCTAAATTGGCGAGGACAATTCCCTCGCCAAAGCATGAGTCATATGCCATTTGATTACATTCTAAATAATAACTAATAGAGTATTTTTCTATGCTCCCTTTTTGTACATTAACCCGATAGTGGGTTAATGTTACATTATAAATAATAACTAATAGAGCATCTTTTATTGTACATTAACCCGGTAGCGGGTTAATGTTACATTCTAAATATTAATGAATAGCTAATTGAACTAATAGAATATTTTTATATGCTCCCTTTTTGTATGCATATTTTTGTCTTAATTTCCAAATAAATTATGACAAAAGAGCTGTAAATTACTAAATAATTAATGAATATTTTAGCGAGGCAATATTTCATGCTAATTTAGCGAGCAATATTTTGTTGCCAATCTCCTAAATTTTTTTTCTATATGAGCGGGATAAAAAATTTGGAGGGACAAAGCCCGCGCTACTCTAAAAAAAATAAAGGGAAAAACTCCATCTTTTTCACAAAACCCATTTGCTCATTTGCCTGTTTTTTCCTTTTTTGAATAAATCTTCCTCTACCCTAAAAAATGGGTTTCACTTGGATTTAGACAGCTTGGATAAAACTTGCTCCACTCTCCATAGCTTCGGTACAACTTGCTCCACCCTCGAAAGCTCCGAGATGATATGTTCCACAATCGACAACTGCTATAAAGAAATTTCTTTCTAGGAAAAAAATGACCAGATTTGGGTTCGTGATCCAATTATACACAAATCAGATTGAAGTAGTTACAGACATTTTGTGTACGGAGTCGAAGAACCCTTGCTCCAGCAAGTCAGCAAAACCCTCCGTCCAGGTGCTTTCTTAAAATGCTGTTAAAACTTTGCTTAATGGGATTTTTCTCTTACGAGGAAAAACTGAAATTCAAAAAGTCGGAGTTGGACGTCAATTCTTTCTTTGGATTCTTTGGTGGAGGAAGCTGATTCGACGTCAAAGAAGACTGTAGGTCGCCTTTGTTGCCTATGTAGTCAGAGAAGGGCTGCTCTTAAAAAACTCTGGAGCAGTTAATTTCGTTTTCCTTTGTTAATTTTCATTTTATTAGGTTTTCAGTTGTAAATATGATTGTTGGGGGTGGAAAAAGATATGCAGAGAGTGTTTCTATGAAGTATTTGAGGAAGAGATACACCAGGTTATTGTAAACAACCAGCTATTCAAGCATGGTGACCGTGTTGCTATTGGTGCCTCTGTTGGAAAAGGTAATTCTGATCTCTGTCTTTCTCTTTTTTGGCTACCTATGATTAATTCGTTTCATATTTTTCCTAATCCTCCCTTTTTGTTCTGCTTGCAGATTCCACAGTCCTCGCTTATGTATTATCAGAATTAAATCGCCGGCACAATTATGGGTTGGATCTTTTCTTACTGTCTGTTGATGAAGGAATTACTGGCTACAGGGATGATTCTCTTGAAACTATCAAAAGAAATGAAATTCAGGTCAGTATTAGTCTTGCTATTGGAATTCATGATGCTATCAATTTTGAAGAAACTCTGTATGCTAAATGCTTTTAATTTCTCAAAAAGAACATGAATGATCCCTGTTTTTTTATCTTTCCCCTAGTATGGGCTGCCTTTGGAGATAGTTTCATACAAGGATTTGTATGGATGGACAATGGATGAGATTGTGAAGATGATTGGTTTAAAGAATAATTGCACATTTTGTGGTGTTTTTCGCCGTTAGGTACAGGATCATTTTCTTACTGTGATGATTACCAAATGTGAAGGAATGTAATTGAATCCAGTCCTTGCCATTAGTTCAACAAAATAATGAAATTTACTGATGTTATAGGAATTATATTTATTCTTGAATAATCTTTGCTATCTTTGCGATTCTCTCTCTCTTATGTCATTGTTGTTTTTGTAACTATAGTTAACTTCCTTTTTTGCTTGTTGAGTTATACACATAGTTCTTTAGCAAACCTTATGTAATTTGAAATTTACCTTTTCCCCATCCATTGTTTTTACTTTGGAAGTTTTTTTTGTTTTATTGTTGCTTCTTTAGGCACATTTACAGGTTTGGCAGAGAGCTAATGAAGTTTGTCGTTTGGAATTTAATGATTCACGGATATTGCAAAAGAGGAGATATTGATGTGGGTTTGAATTTGTTTAGGCAGATGGGTGAACGTAGTGTTGTTTCGTGGAATATCATGATATCTTGCTTGGCACAAAGTGGGCGGGATAATGGAGCTTTGGGCTCTTTCTTGAAATGAAGGATCGTGATCGGATTAAGCCGGCTGAGCAACTCTTGTCACAGTTTTGCCTGTCTGTGCAAACGTCAGAGCTAAATGAAGGTACGTCTTTCACTGTTGTACTGTATCTGTTGTTTTGTTATTCTTTTGTTTTTGGACATGACCTTTTTGTTTATATTTTAAGATATTTAACAGCATGTGTAGATAATACTTGATAAATTCTTTAATCTCTTTTTTCTTTTAACAAAAGATGGTAAAGAATAAACTGATTAATAAAATATAAAGCAAGCTGGTGTAAGTCAATTGTGTGTCGCATGTGAGTGATATATTCATAACTCTGATTTGATTTGTTTGACATAGCACAAACCTTTTTGTTTTTTTTTTCTCTTTTCTTCATTTTATATAAACAAGGAAAGGTTTGTTCGAGAATATGGGAACTTTGTCCTGGACATATATCTTGATCTCAGTGGCCGCTGAAAGGGCACTTCCTAATTGTCGTCCTATTATGCTAGTAGAAGATTTATCTTTCTCTGATTGTTCTTTTCAAGCTTAATCAATCTTGTCTATGTTTCAAAATGAAACCCACCGCATTCCAAATAATTTTCTATTGAACTTTGTCCTTTCTGTAATTATTTTGTTTCCTCGAAACAAGTGTTTGCCTCAAGATGCAAAGGCCTATATGTTTTGCCGTTGCTTATCTGCTATATTCCCCCAAGTTCAAGTTTGGATTTTGCATATTTTTTATTGAAATATCATCGTTAATACTTTATCTTGAGAAGATGCAATTATAATGAATATGCGTTACCTGTAGGATTTATGGAAACTAGAACCAACGTACCTAGGCACTAGAAAGAACAATTTAACACAATCATAATATGAATAATCTATTCATACTCTGTTTTGGATCCACTTTGTAAAAGAAGAGAACTCTTAGAAGAAAGGAGAAGTACGTCTGTAAACTGCCTTGCTGCTGATGTAATCTATGCTGCTATTACTTAATTTCATTTAAATAATTCTTTAGTTTTGGAAGATTTTTATCAATTAGCTAGAGAACTTACAGTGACAACAGAGAGAGTATAGGGGTTAAAATGAAGGCACAGAATCTAGAGAAGTTACAGTGTCGCTGCAGCCTGTATTAAGGGTGTATCTGATATCTCTGACTGTAGCTTTATTGTAGAACAGGAAGTCAGATAGAATATTATCAATGATAGAATATTTATCAATGCAACTAAGGACTTCTTGTGTCTCAGTTAGGCAAGGTCCATTACAGAACAGATCAGTTGCTTCTGGTGCAACATTAATCGTCCCAGTTTGGGTTAATCTATATGCCTCATCACAGCCACTATAAATCTATGCAATTCATAAGCAACAAAAAATCTTAACCATGGAATTCTTATTCTGTGATATTGTAGGGCTTCGAATCTTGCAAACTTTATCATTGAAACAGAAGAATGCATTTGAAATTGTACCAGGAATTGTCCATCCCTGTACACCTTGTGCAGACCTTGCTCATAATTACATGCCAAACAATGAGAAGAAAACATTAAGAAACAAAAGATGAATATAGAGAGAATGAATGTATAAGGTTACACAGCTCGGGTTAATGGTAGGGTGACCTGAGTAACCGCAGAATTGGGCTATGGAAATTAAAATGAAGATGATAATGACTTTCTGTTTAGAGGAAACAGGAAAGTCCATCTCAAGAAAGCATACAAAAGGCAACCTAAACATTGCACAAAATGGGCAAAACTTATAGGAAGAATTAGTTGACAATTTAAGGCATATTGAGCAACCTAGGCACAAGAGAGAGTTTAGGTGTGGCAGCCACCAACTAGATCATGCTTTGAATGCTGTCAAAGTTAAAAAATGAGGTTTGTTCTCTACCTAATGGATTTTGGATATCTTTCTTTTCTATAAAAACCATTTTCCAGATTGATGGCATAAAATTGAAAGGCTTGAACCTTTGTTTTTTTAGCATAATCTTATTGCAAGAGCTACAAGAATCATGTCCAACTCATGCAATCGGATCTTAAAAAGTCGTATGTTCGTTGAGCTACATCAATACCTGCTATTGCTTTATTGTCCTTTTCTTGAATGTTAAATACTTGGGGCTAAATTAACTTTGAACCAAATTAATTTTGTATATAATTTTCAATTTAAATCCGTTTTACTCTATATTACATGGAAAAAAAAAAACATCTCTATCTATATTTTTCTTTCCTTTTACACGATTATGATATTAATGCAACAAAAAAAAAAGTACCTTGGGTAATCAAAATGTGAAAAGTGACTCCAAATTGAAAATTAGGCATAAATTAAAAGTGCCATTTTTTGAATGATTATTTAATGAAGGTTATGGGTTTTCAATTTTTTATTTTGCAGTTTATAGGCTTTGTTTGTGCATTCAATT
The DNA here is from genome assembly GCA_037975025.1 of Excoecaria agallocha. NCBI lineage: Eukaryota > Viridiplantae > Streptophyta > Magnoliopsida > Malpighiales > Euphorbiaceae > Excoecaria > Excoecaria agallocha. Next base: position 55,279 of record JBBPFJ010000579.1, read on the forward strand.
GCAGTTTTAATGTTGAAGTTGCAAGGAGAAGTATATTTTTTTTTTATTGAAAACTGTTATCTTTGGTTGCTGCAAATTTTTTTATAGGCTTTGTTTGTGCATTTAATTTAATGAGCATCTTTTGGGACTTGCTTTATTGGAAAACAAATCTAATTCGTCATAACTTAGATGTGATGTGCATTCTAAGATATGGGTTACTTATATTAATAACTAAATTTAGGTACCTTCGTCACTTGAAATTGAATGTGAAAAATAAGGCACAGGTTGAGGTATCAATATGTAAAATATGTTGGATGTAATTATTATGTGTTGCTTTGGGGCCTGGAAGTGGCCAAAATGGTTGTTTAGATGCATTGATCCTTATAGAAGTGTAACTATGAATATTTTTTCAGGTTTGACAATTTGGATTTGTTTTATTTTTAGGGAAAATGCTGCCAAAATTTCAATAATACCTGAGTCTATTTTTATAATTTTTATTTTATATTTTTTCTTGCTTTATTCTATTTTAGGCTAAAAAGAAACTATTGAGATTCGTAGCCAACTTCGTGCTGAGATTGAACAAGAGTTGGAACAACTAGTGGAGCGTGCGGGTCGGACAGATCCAGCAGCAGATGCAGGTATAACAACCTTTTCAACAATGGATTGAGGAACAGATGAGTTTATTCACTTCTTGTATTGTTTGTACTAATGGTTCAAGTGCTTCACTACTACATAATTCACACATCGGGTCATAGATACTTTTTTACCTACATTACAGTGTTATATATATATATTAGGACATTTTGTATATCTTTTGTTTATGCTATATATGCATGTATATATTATTTTTGATATGTTCTTTCTATATATGCATGCATATATTATTTTGGATATGCAATGATATGCACTTGTAAATACTAGTTTATTTATGAATATGTATATTTTTATATTAAGTATTGAGTACTTTATAAATATTATTGTTTTTTTTAGTTTATTATTTAAATAATAAAACCTCCATAGTAAATTAAAAAAATTCATTTTAAATTTAGAAAGTGTAATAAATAATATTATTGTCGTCGTGATACTCAAAATAATGTTTAGTGAGGACCAATCTCGTATCAAATTTAGCAATAACAATATTTGTCACAAATTTGATGCTAAAATTTGGTAAGGAATTTGTCGTTGCTAAAATTAAAAGTTCTAGCAAGATTTAGCGAGCATTAAAGTCCTCACAAAATTTAGCATGGAATTCAGACCTTGCAAAAGTTAGCGACAAAAAAGTTTTCATAAACATTATTGAGGGCTTTAACCTTGCAAAATTTAGCGAGGGCTTTAGTACTCGCAAACGTTAGCGAGGAATAAATTTGTAACAAAAGTTAGCGACAAAAAAATCCTAGCAAAAGTTAAAATCCTCGCAAAAGTTAGCGACAATTTTAATCCTCACTAAAATAAGTTAGGATGACTTTTGTTACAAAATTTTTGTTCTCGCTAAACTGATTTAGCGACGAAAAATCATCATTTAGCGATGACTTTTATCCTCGCTATTTTGTGTTTTCTTGTAGTGTACTTCTGGCTTTTAGATAAAATATGATAATTACGTTTAACATATCATCGAATCATTCTTAATCATATTTTGGATCTTAATCCAAACCATATAACTTTATGTGTACCTTTATCTTGTACGTTAACAAGACTTGTAATTTCTGCAAAACGATATTTTTATTTTGAACAGATTCTCGAAATTTTCTTTATGTTAAAAAATTGCCTCATATTAGACTTTGTTAACTTATTAACAAGGCTAATGTAAATATCCGTGTGAGTGGATTACTTCTCAGTCCGACATACTTTATCTTATAATAGTAAATATTCACGTATTAAACACTCACACTCATGTATTACCAGTAATTAACTTTATTATTATTATTCATAAATAATAATATTAAGGGATTATATAAACAGTACAAATCAAATCCTATATAAATCTTGAGATCTAATGTGTCTCTCAAAAATACATCTCTTAATACGGGTTTTATTAATAGATCTACAATCATATCCAGCAAGAAATATATTGTAAACTCAGTTCTTCTCTTACAATAATATCTTTGATTTATTAATACTTATTAATGTCGATACATCCATCAATGACTAACTTTCAGTGGTTCCTCTAAAGCAGTTACTCTCAAATGGTTCACAAACTGTTTCATCCAAGCTACCTCTTATACTACAATAAAAGAAGTGATAAATTCAACTTTCAATGTTGATAGGGCTATAGAGGTTCGTTTCTTGCTACTCTATTAAATGACACTCTTACCTAGCAAGAATATATAACCTGATATTGATTTTCTCTCATCCATATCATTTTCCTAATCAATATCTGAGTATCCTTTCGATTGCATATCCTTTCTTTGATAACTGGGAGAATAGTCTACGGTACCTTGAAGATATCTAAGTATCCTCTTCACTGCTTTTCAATGTGCTTTGTCTGGGTTAGACTAATATCTCCTTACTATACCCATTGCATAGCATGTATCAAGTCTTATACATAACATAGCATACATTAGACTTTTCACAGAACTAGCATATATAGAACTTTCTTTATATGTTCTATTTGCTCTTTTATTTTAGGACATATGTTTTTGCTAAAAGATCGATTCTTAGCAATGGAATTGTCTATGGGCTTATAATTTTATGTATTAAATCATTGAAAAACTTTGTTAATGTATGTTTGTTGAGACAGTGATAATAATCTTCTCAAGCAATCATTTGAAAGCTTAATTCCAATGATATAATATGCTTGATCCATATCTTTATTCTCAAAATTGGATGACAATCAATTTTTTATTAGATTTACATATTTTATATCATTTTCTACAATAAATATGTCGCCTACATGCAGCGTTAAAATAACAAATTTATCACAACAAAAAAATCATCAAATAGCAACGAAAATTAGCAAAACAAATGGTTGATTTTTTGTTGCTAATCAAAATTAGTAACGGAAATTTCGGTTCCTAATTTGACAGTTGCTATTTTTTAGCAACAGAATTGAAAATCCGTTGCAAAATTTATCAAATGTATGATTGCATGAATTGATCAAAATTACCAACGGAAATCAATTTTGGTTGGTAAATTTAGCAATGGAATAGGATTTCCATTGCTATTTTTAGCAATGAAAACCATTTTCTTGCTAAATTCACCCATAAATAAAAAAATTTCATGACGGTGCTATCCGTTGGTATTTCATCACTAAAAATTACTATAATTTTTTAATATAAAAAACCCATGAATGATAGGATGAAAGTTTGGGACATTGTATGCCTGAAAAAGCCATTAACTGCCAAAAACATAGATTACAAGGCAATATAATGTAAACCAAAAATTAACATAAACTTTAATGACGTATACAGAAGGTAGGTTATCCAACAAATACAAAAAAAAAAAAAATGCTTTGAAGTTCCAATGTAAAGGTAGGTTATCCAACAAATACAAAAAAAAAAATATGCTTTGAAGTTCCAATGTAATCTAGATCCAGCAAACGAGGTCAATGCCAAGTCGAGAAAATCATAAATATATAACAAAACATACAAAATTCAAACGAGAGAAAATATGCAATTGTGCACACATCACATTGTACTCAGGTCAACTCAGATATAATTACATTTGTAAAGAAATAACACACCAACATTATGTTGGTAATAACATTAGCATATAAAAGCTGAAATAAAAAATGAGAATAGACATGACATACAATTAAAGCTTCAGAGCTGTAAAATGCAGCTCCACTAGCATTCGAATCAGCATATTCATGATACTCAGCATCCAAAAAATGACATTCAGTTGCTGCCATTGCCAAAATTCGAGGATCATGCAAATCCAAAAGAGTGCCCGCAAAGTCCAACCCTCACTGTCATAAATAAATTTAGAAATCAGAATGTCAGAATTAATTGAATGAGAGTTCTCTGATTAAATAGAAAACACAAACCCAATTAAATACAATAATGAAAAATCAGCCAAATGTAGCATAATACCGTAAGAATACGTCTAGGTGCTCTAAAACCAATGCCCAGAAAAAACAAAAAGCTGCTACTACTCGCATATTTAAGGTTCAAGAGTAACCAAATACAGATTTTGATCTCTTAGTCAAAATTCAGGTTGCTTGCCTAGCCAACTCAATAATGAAACTCACATTTGCTAACATTTTAAAATTCAATATCTCAAATAATATATAAGCAACCAGTATCATTTTGTAATAAATATCTCAAATCAAACATAAGCAACCCGTTTCATTTTGTAATATCAACCGGTCTATGGTCTTTCCTATACTTAAATGCAACTGCAAGATTAATATACTAACCTAAACAAATAAATAAAAGTAATATACGTGGACATTAAGCAAAGGAAATATGCTAAAGCATCAACTCTCTCAATAGCTACCGATAATCAAAGGTTTATATGTTCAAATTAATTCACACACGTTTATTTGAATATAACACCATAGGCTATTCTATAATAGAAATGCAATATAAAGTATCACTTGATGAACAGCCTCTTCAGTGAAGGGATACCAATACCACATCCCAATGTATAAAATATACTTATCAAAAACAAACACATACATGCAGATTATTAGAATGATTTTCCAATTTAATTTCAAAATAAAAGTAAAGCAATTTAATTTCAAACTAAAAGTAAAGCTAAAAAAGAATAAAGAGAAACCATAGAAAGGCAAACAAGGTCAGCAAATAAATTGAACAAAGTGAATTCATAACACCCAAATTTAATTACAACAATTAAATCGATTACAACCATTATCACACTACTTATTAGAGGGTCACCTAAAATGGATAACTAGCTAACAAACTGTTTATTTACAGCAACCAAAAAGGATAACTAGCTAGCAAACTGGTTATTTACAGCAATCAAAATGGATAACTAACAAAAGAATATTGTATTACACTATTTATTAGAGGTGTTGCGGAATCTCGGGTTCAACTTCACCAAGAGCACTATTGCACAGGTGAATAAAGCGTAAATAATTGTACTGAAAATCACACACGGTAAAATTTCCATGAAAGACTGGAGGGGTCACAAACGGTCCCACTTAAAACCCAATCTACTTAGACAGAATTTTCCTAAGTAATTTAACAGCACAATAATTCACTAACAATATAACCGACAATAACTATTAAATAGACAAATAAAGAACACCAAATTTAACGAGGTTCGGTCAATTATGCCTACGTTCTCGGACACTACCAAATTATATTTTACTATTTCAAAGAAATAATACAAGTGAAATATTACAAAAGAGGGAGAAAGAATTAGCTTTTAGGAAAGATAGGCAATTTTTGGGATAAATAAACCTAAAGGAGATGGACTATATTTATAATAGGATAAACCTATTACAATCTTAAAACCTTTCGATGTGGGATTCAAAAAATCCTTTTTTTTTTCTTTTTCAAGCCAACAATTGTTGACTTGTGGAGGAGCCACTAATTCAACAAATCTCCACCTTGGCGAACTCCACATCTTCAAATCTCTCACAACTCAACTTTAGTAGTGTCACCAAATGCGCTTCAAAGCGCCCAACTTAAATTTCTAACAATATTGATCAAGTTCAAACAATATTGCAACTTGACCGCAATCACTACCTTTGTTAACATATCAGCAGGATTCTCAGTGGTCCTAATTTTTTGGATTACTACTCCACCTTCTTCCAGAACCTCTCGTACAAAGTGATAACGAATATCAATATGCTTCGTCCTGGCATGGTAAACTTGATTCTTTGCCAAAAGGATAGCACTCTGACTATCACAATGCACTTTGATGTGCTTCTGTTGAATCCCTAATTCACCAAGCAATCATTGAAGCCAAATTGCCTCCTTCACAGCCTCTGTAACTGCCATATACTCTGCCTCTGTAGTAGACAAAGCAACTATTGACTGTAAAGTAGACTTCCAACTGACTGGTGCCTTTACAAGAGTAAACACATAACCAGTAATTGATTGCCGTTTGTCTAAATCACTACCATAGTCAGAATCACAATATCCAACTACACATTGACCATTTTGCATATCCCGTTGAATGCCAAACCAACATCTACGGTTAGGGGTGTTTAAAACCCTGCCCTGCCCGAACAACCCGAACAAGGAATTCGGGTAGGGCTATTAGGTTGTTAGGGTCTGGTAGGGTTGGGGATTTGGGGGTTGTTAGGGTCGGGTTAAACCCTCATTAACCCGAAAAACAAATATTTCCCTCCAAAACGCACCGTTTCATGAAAATGGGTCAAGTTCGGGTCCGGTTGACCCAATCCGAATCTCATTTTTAAAAATTAAAATAAAAGAAAAAATATTTTTAAAAATAAATTCGGGTTATTCGGGTGGGGCCCGAAATTTTGAGGGTTATTCGGGTAGGGGCCCAAATTATTTGTAGGGTAGGGTAGGGTAGGGGTATATGGTGTTGTTCGGGCCCCTATCTACTGTGTTCAAAATGTACCGTAGAACCCATTTCACAGCTTGCCAATGCTCCTTTCCAGGATCATGCATATACCTACTCACAACCCCAACTGCTTGTGAAATGTCGGGCCTTCTACACACCATAGCATACATCAAGCTACCAACAACATTTACATACAGTTCTTTTGCTATGTATTCCCTTTCTGCTTCATTCTTTGGAGATAAAGATGCACTGAGCTTGAAATGAGGAGAAAGAGGAGTACTAACAGGTTTTGACTTTTCATTCATGCCAAAACGCTTTAACACTTTTCTCAGATACTGTTTCTGAGTCAAACAAAGTCTTCCCAATTCTCTATCTCTACTTATCTCCATGCTGAGAATCTTTTTGGCTTCACCTAGATCCTTCATTTCAAACTCCCTGTTCAATTGAGTCTTTAACTTCTCAATCTCTATTAGACTCTTGGAAGCTATCAACATATCATCAACATAAAGAAGAAGATATATGTAGGATCCGTCTTGAAGCTTGCACAAATACACACAATGATCATATTTGCTTCTTGTGTACTTTTGTCCCATCATAAACTTGTCAAATCATTTGTACCACTGCCTCGAAGATTGTTTCAATCCGTACAACGATTTTTCAAGCTTACACACCATATTCTATTTTCCAGCAACTTTGAATCCTTCGAGCTGAACCATATAGATTTTCTCCTCCAAGTCTCTATGTAAAAATGCAGTTTTTACATCCAACTAAACTAGTTCCATATCCAATTGTGCTACCAAAGCCAACAAAATTCGAATGGAGGAATGTTTTACAACTAGAGAAAAAACTTCATTATAATCAATTCCCTCCGTTTGAGCATAGCCTTTAGCTACCAACCTTGCTTTGTAGCTAACATCATCCTTGTCAGGAAATCCATCTTTCTTTGCATATACCCATTTGCATCCAATTGCCTTCTTTTCCTTCGGGAGACTAGCTAGCTTCCATGTCTGATTCTTATGAAGGGACTGCATTTCATTATTCATGGCTTTCCTCCACTTCTTTACTTCTGAACTTTTGACTGCTTCATTGTAAGTGGTAGGAATGTCATTTGTTGTAATTTGGAATGCGTAAGCCACCATATTAACATAGCGAGCAGGCCTTTTGATTGTTCTCTTTGGCTTACTTAATGCAATTGATTCATGTTGCTATAGAGGTTCTTGGGTTGGAACCTCTTCTTCATCTGACTCCTCATCTATCATACGAGTTTCTGCATCTGCTTCATCATTTGCCGGGCAAACAATTTTTCTTTCAAACTCCACCTGTTTTGGAGTAGCATCTGTCTACTCAGTTGTCACCTTTCTTAACATGGTAGATTCATCAAAGGTAACATCCTTGCTGAAGATTATTTTCTTTGACTCTGGGCACCAAAGTCGATATCCCTTCACACCAAAGGTGATCCCTATGAAAATTGCTTTCTTTGCACGTGGATCCAACTTCGATTCCTTAACATGGTAGTATGCAGTGGAACCAAATACATGTAAGGAATCATAATCTATAGCAGGTTTTCCAAACCATTTCTGCAATGGTATTTTACCACCAATAGCACTAGATGGTAGGCGATTAACGAGATGGCAAGCATATGTAATAGCTTCAGCCCAACCCAGCATTGGACAATATACACCGAACATTCTCCAGCAATGTCCGATTCATGTGTTCTGCCATCCCATTCTGTTATGGTGTATCCCTGACTATGAAGTGTCTGACAATGCCTTCATCTTCACACACCTTCATAAATGGATCACTTCTATATTCTCCGCAATTATCCGTATGAAGATGCTTGATCCTTTGGCCTGTCTGAGTTTCCACCATCCTTTTCCATTTGAGGAAAACTCCTAGTACTTCATCCTTAGTCTTCATAGTATACACCCAAACTCTCCAGGAAAAATCATCAACAAAGGTAGCATAGTAATGTTTTCCTCCCAAAGAAGTCATTTTGGAAGGTCCCCACACATCAGAATGAACATAGTCCAAAATACCCTTAGTATCGTGGATTGTTGTTCCAAATTTCACCCTTGTCTTTTTCCCTTTGACACAATGCTCGCAAAAATCCAATTTGCAAGTATGTACACCTTTCAACAATCCTTGTTTCAACAGGAAATTCAAGGATTTTTCACCTGCATGCCCCAAGCGCGTATGCCATAACCTGGTTGCTTCTAACTCCTCATCACTAGAAGCCATTGTTGCTGCACCAATAACAATAGTACCTTGGTAGTGATATAATCTGTTATTCTTCCGAATTTCCTTTAACACCACAAGTGTACCAGAGATTATCTTTATCACTCCATATTCTGCTTCTAACTTGAGACCTTTTTCTTCTAGAGCTCCTATGGAGATAAGATTCTTTGACAAACTGGGCACATAATGAACATCTCTTAAGATTCTGATTGATCCATCATAGTTTTTCAAACGAATGGAACCAATTTCATGTGTGGTGAGAGGAACATCATTTGCTGTATAAACAACTCCATCTTCTAGTTCTTTAAATTCAAAGAACCATTCCCGATTAGGACACATATGATGACTGCAGCCTGAATCAATCAGCCATACACTAGAAGAGCTAGTTGATGGTGTAACAGCAAGTGAATAATCTGAGTCTTCATCATTATACTCAGCAACATTTGAATCTGCAACAGCCTTTCCCTTGTCAAGTTTGCCTTTATTCTTCAGCTTAGGACAATCCTTCTTCCAATGCCTTTTTCTCGACAAAAGGCACATTCATCTTTGCCCAATTGGGCCTCGACTTTGATCTTCCTTTCTTTCCTCTAGTCTGGCTCTGCGAACGATCTCTCACTACTAGAGCTTCTATAGCTCCACTTGTGCTTTCTTTCTTGTCCTTCTTTCTCAGTTCATAACTGTACAAGGCGGCACAAACTTCACTGAGAGACACAGCAGTCTTCCCATGAAGTAGAGTCGTTTCAAGAAACTCAAACTCCTCAGGAAGGGATTCAAACAACATCAAAGCCAGATCCTCATCTTCAAATATCACATCCATATTCAATAAATCAGCAACTATCTAATTAAAACTAGTGATGTGATCATTTATTGTGGTACCTAGAATATAATTGAAGCGAAACAATATTTTCTTCATGTGAAGCTTATTCTGACTACTTTTCTTCAAAAATTTCTCCTCCAGTGCCTTCATCAATTTACTTGCAGAAGTTTCTTTTGAGAAAGCATACTTTTGCTCTCTAGAAAGGCATGAACGAATTATACCACACGCCAAACGATTAAGAGTCTTCCATTCTTTCTCATCAATATCTTCTGGTTTCTTTTCTTCAAGGGCAATATCTAAACCTTGCTGAAAGAGAGCATCTAGAACCTCACTTTGCCACATGCCGAAATGACTCGTACCATAAAAAATTTTCACCGCCACTCTTGCATTTGCCATTGTATTTCTCGCCAAAACGGACGAGGAAGAAGAAGTTGACGTGGATGGATTTGTCATTTCTGCTACAATTACTATTCAATAGCTGTCAATGCAAAATGCCAAGGAAAAATCTTTTCTGATGTGGAAGATCAGACTACGCTGCAACCACAGAGCATACTAAGACAGAACCTTGGCTCTGATACCAATTGTTACGGAAGCTCGGATTCAACTTCACCAAGAGCACTATTGCACAGGTGAATAAAGCGTAAATAATTGTACTAAAAATTACACACGGTAAAATTCACAGGAAAGACTGGAGGGGTCACAAACGGTCCCACTTAAAACTCAATCTCCTTAGACAAAATTTTCCTAAGTAATTTAACAGCACAATAATTCACTAACAATATACCCGACAATAGCTATTAAATAGACAAATAAAGAACACTAAAATTTAACAAAGTTCCGTCAATTATGCTTACGTTCTCGAACACTATCAAATTATATTTCGCTATTTCAAAGAAATAATACAAGTGAAATATTACAAAAGAGAGAAAGAATTAGCCTTTAGAAAAGATAGGCAATTTTTGGGATGAATAAACCTAAAGATGGACTATATTTATAATAGGATAAACTTATTACAATCTTAAAACCTTTCGATGTGGGATTCACAAAATCCTTTTTTTTTTTTTTCTTTTTCAAGCCAATAATTGTTGACCTGTGGAGGAGCCACTAATTCAACAAGAGGGTCATCTAAAATTAAAGAAATTAAAATTACATGGCAAAGATATAAGCCATCCAAATCTGCTTGCTCGAAATATGCATCGAACAGATCCGTGGTCACCATTCCCAATCAAATCAAATCAAATCCAGCCTGAATTGCTGGATTTAAATGAATAAAAGAACACAATTACAAAACAAAATGGACAATAGATTACTCTGCTAAAATTAAATAATTCCTAAGAACCCAATTTGTATATTTCAAAAACAAAAAAATAGCCTGAATATTTGTAGAAGCAACTAAAACAAAATCAAGAAAGCAAACCCAGCATTCATTGAAATAGGAGTTAAATTAAATAAAAAAGGAAGAAGTCTCTAGTTACCAATGAGGTTAGCCAAGGTCATGATGAGCTTCGGTTTAAGATATGGGATTAGCCAAGTGGCACAATTCAGCATAAACCAGAACCCAAGGTAACAATGGGTTAGCAGGTGGAATAGAATTAAATTATAAGAATACAACCCACTTTACCAAACTTTCATATCATATATATAGGTATTTGGCAAAGTTTTCTCACCCTAGGCAAAAAGTTCGAATTAACAGGTGCAATAGTTATTTTTAAAGGCAGTACCCTTATAGGGTAGTATCCAAGCATTATGCCCACCAGATTTAAAGCAGCCCGTGCACCTTCTTCATTGCCAGAGCAGAGAACCGTATAAGCACAATTCTTGAAATTGGCATGTTAATGCAAAGCAAATAGCAAAAAAGGTACCAAACAATCAAAGTAAAGCATTACCCTCATCAGTGAACTCAAAAAGGCAAAACGAAGTCCAGATTTGGGATTACCATGTATACGGCAGTCTACCACCTTCGCACAGGAAATGAACATGTTCAAAATATATTTATAATGGGGCAAGTCAGATAAGCTGGTAGAACAGTATTACCTGTCCACAACCAATAAATAAAGCGGCAAGCTAGTCTTCAGTTACCTAGTTTCAGATGAGAGAAAAGCTAATAAATTAGCATATATACATCTTTATAGAGCAAATGACAATAGCAAACAACAGAGAAACAAAAGATAGCAAGAGAACAACTCCTAAGTTTATACTTGTTGATCAATGTCAAACACATATACTGTCCTGCAAATTATATCCTCTCTGTGCCATAGTTGTCTCGTTGTTCATCCTTCGTCTTCCTTGATTATAATTTTTCTTCTGCTGACAATAACACATATTACTAGAAACTAAGAATCATATGCCAATTATCTCTTCAATAATTGAACAGATGAATGAAAAAAAACCGTTTAAATTTGGAGTTTTAAATTTTCATTATTAAAGGTTAAACTAATAAAATTTGTTCCTGTTCGCTTATCATGCTTTTAGAGGAAAAAGAAAAAAAAAAAAAAAAGAAGAAAAAAATTCCTATCCTGTTCTTTTCGACAACCAGAAGATCCTCTGAACAAAGATAAACGACCATTCACCATAAAGTTTTGAATATAAAATTTAAACCTTTCCGTAATAAGCCTTGCACAAAACTTGGATGATGAGCTCGAACCCACACCTATCCCCATTGATGACAACCAAAACTACCTCGAGATCACTCCGAAGAAAATGAAAACGTGGAACCCAAAATTTAAATGAGAAAATTCACACGACTAAATAACACAGAAAACTTTTCAATAAAAAGAAAATAAAAACAGAATAATAATAATAATAATCTCTCACAATGGCGGCGTGTTTGTGTTCCTTTTATTTTCCTCCTTATGTGAGCTTTACTTGTGTTTTCTTCCCTTGAAAATGGAATATGTAGAAAGGAAATGGAAACCAAATGGACTTCTATTGGGATTTCTCTGTCTCACATCGCTTCCCTTCAAAACGAAATGGAGATGCATACCATTGATACCGATCTTGATTTTGGCCGTCGTGTGAGATTTGAAGTGAAGAAAATAGAGATATAAAAGGGAAATGTAAGTAACAGAGAGAAGAGAGTGATGGGGATTTTACATCTTATGTAGAGGGGCGATATGATTATTGGTACACTGGCCGTTCTGCAGATATTGTTCGCTTTGGGCGTGGGTCCTCATAGGGGGCTTACCCACACGGTTTTGCTTCTGGGGTGTTGCCCCAAAATGCATCTTGCAGGGATGAGATGTCCTGGGCCTTATAAGATCCGTAGGCACCTCATCCTTAACCGATGTGGAATAAAAGATAGCATGGGCCCTCCACATAGGGCTTACCCACACGGTTTTGCTTCTGGGATGCTGCCCCAAAAGGCGTCGTGCAGGAATAAGATGTTCTGGGCCATATAAGGTCCGTAGGAACCTCATCTTTAACCGATGTGGGATAGGAGATAGCGATGCTATCAATTATGAACTAAGAAAGCAAAAGCGAGAGCGAGAGGGAGAGGGAGGAGGAAAAAGAAAAAATAGCACGACAAGGAGACACTACAAGAAAAACGCAAAATAACGAGGACTTAAATGATGATTTTTCGTCGCTAAATTAGTTTAGCGAGGACAAAAATTTTGTAACAAAAGTCATTCTAGCTGAATTTAGCGAGAACTTTAGTCCTCGCTAATTTTTGCAAGGAAATTAGCGAGGACTAAATCCTCGCTAATTTTGCGAGGATTTAGTCCTCGCTATCTTTTGCGAGGATTTAATCCTCGCTAACTTTTGTGAGGAATTAGCGAGGGTTTTGTGCTCGCAAAGTCATCTCTGTTTTTTGCGCCAAAATTTTGACGCCAAAAATTAGCTACAACATAAATTATTTATCGCTAAATTGTCGCAAAATCTGTTTTTTCACTAGCCCTTAACAATATTTGCGACAAAAATCATTTTTCGTCGCAATGTTGTCGCTAAATGGTGCATTTAGCAACAAATTTTATTTTCCTTGCTAATTTTCATCGCTCTTCTATATTTTTTTGTAGTGAGAGAAGCAAAAAAGGAAACTATTTATACTTAGAGCAAAAGTGAAAATAGCAACCGAATAATTTTTTCAATGCTAAATTGCAATAAAAAAAATTTTGTTGCAAAAATAGCAACAGAAAATACATTCCATTGCTATTTTAGCAACAGAAAAAATATTCGGTTGTTATTTTAGCAATGAAAAATTAGGCCCATCTTGCCACATCAGCTAACACGTGGCACTTCACCATATGTTTACGTGTCACTCCTCCATTGGTCCACATGGTTGAGTGATGTTTCAATCAGCGTGTGTGGGCCTGGCCCATGCTAGAGATGCGCCCAGCACTAGTGGCGCGTTTAAGCTACATGCTGCCTTTTTGGCAATTTTAAGCCATCAAATTTTTTAGGGAGGGTTTTAGGGTTTCTGAGTCCAATTATATGGTCAAAATTAAAAAATTTCCACATAAAATTTGTACTACAAATTTTTAGTTTTTTTTTCAATGTATAAATACACAAAAAAAATAAATACAAACCAAATAAAAAAATATGCAGAACATCATAAAAAAATTTAGCCTGAAAAACATGTCTGAATTTTCATAAAAATACATATCTATAAATAAAATAGCCGAAACACAAAAAATTCTAGCTTTGATAATAATGAATGATATATAATATGATATATCACGAGAAGTAAAGATAAATACCTCTCGAAACGCAAATTCACAGACATCGAGATCACACGTTTCTACATCATCGATCTAGCTTTCACCCACGTCTCGAAGGATCGAGATAAAAACTTTAAGTCACGAACTAAAAACCCCACCGAAAAAAAGAGAATATGAGTGGAGTCAAAAGTATCGAGTTTCGATATGAAGGAATTTTTCTGCATTCCAATAACATAATTCTTGGCCCCATTTATAAGGCTCCAACTAAGGTAACTTAATGTAATGGCCTCAACACTGGATCAGCCGTGAGCAGTACTTTTCGATGATGAATAGTAATTTTTGGGCCAAAAAAGTACACCCAAAAGTTAAAAATATTTTATTGGATCATCGAAAAGTATTGGTCATGGTGAGTCCGGAATTGAAATTTGAAATAAAATTGAGATCAAATGGATCTCAAAAGGTCAAAAATACGAAAAAGATAGCGAGTTAATTTCCATAGTAGGGAAGGTGACTTGGTTTTACATAAACTTTTAAAAATAGTAAACGAATTCTAAAAATTTTCAGATTTTCCATTTCTACATGAATTTTTATGTAGAATATTTTAGTAATGAGAATTAAATTTTTCGGTGATACCGACAGTTGTTGAATCAGACAGATAACGAACTCCAATTAAGCCAAAAATTTGCGTACTACCTATTTTTAATGTGATAAGAATGATGAAATTATTTTTGGAGTGATTTGAAGATTGAAAGTGAGAGAATTTTGATTGGACCTTAAATGGGCCTTTAACTTTAATTGGGCTAAACCCATTTATTTGGCCCAATTTTAGGCCCATTAAGGGGGTTTAAATCACTGGAAAAATCTGAGAAATTTCCAAAAATTTTCAACTCTCCCTCCTTCTCTCATAAAGGCCGAACCTTACTCCCTCTCCCTCTCTCTTTAATTTGCTTCATATCCACTCAAAATCTCACTTGTTTTTCACATAAAAACTGAAGTTGCATCTCTCTAGGTCACTCAAGTAGCCTTAATTAAGTGATTTGAGCAAAGAAAGCTAAGAAATCAAGTTAGGGAAAGTTAAGGGTTTAAAGCAAGTAATTATTTTTGATTGATTTTATTTAGTTTTTTGGTATTTTCTCATAGTTTTTGAGGTGTGGAGTTCAATTATGAGCTTAAATTCTGCATTTGAGGATAAAAAATAAGATTTTCTAAGTGTGTCTGGCCGGCCATGGTAGTTGAGGAAGGAGAAGAAAGTTTGGCAAAGGAAAACGGCAAGGGAAATGAGGTTTAGCTTTCTAAAGCAAGGAAAAATTGTAAGTGACTAAGAAATATTTACATTTTCTATGATTTTGAATTTAATTCCTTTATGAAATTAGGGTAAAAATTGTTAAATTAGTTAAATGTTGAAATTGATGTGAGAAAAATGAAATTAAACCTTGTAGAAGACTAATTGAATGATTAAAGTAAAGAAGAAAAATTTTTAGGGGACTTTAGTATAGGTGGCCGAAATCCTCGCTAAGGAAAATTAATGAAATTTTGCATGAAATTAATAAATAATGGTCTAAATTAACTCTAAGTATCATAATTAGTGCCTATGAATTTTTAAAGAATATTTGAAATTAATTTGAGAATTTTTAAGTTTATTTAATATTTATGTATATAGTAAAATTTATGATTTATTGTGAAACAATTGGCAAAATAAGTAAAAAATGATAGTAAATGTAAAATAATACATATATAAATTTTTATATAGAATTTATTGAAATTATTAGAATTATTTTGAGAAATAAAAGTGAATATGTATAGTATTAAATATTGAATTAGTAATGAATAATTAAATAATAATGTAAAAGTTAGTGAATTAATATGAAATTAATTCACATTTCCTAAAAAAGAAATGAAAAGTCAGCTGACAACTTTTTCAGAATTAAAAAGGTTAATAAAATAATTGTAAATGTGCCCTTAGAAATAGTCATGCAGTAAAAACTAGTTCAGGATATAATTGGCTAGCCATAGAAATACTTTTACCGCGGTATAAGTTATGGCGACTTGCTTTGATACGGGTAGAATCTTTGATCTCCATAAATTCAGTATAAAGTGAAAGTGTTAAGTGTAGTGCTCTATGAAAAATGGTTACTTGGGGATCATTTCTCTATTAGTGGTGGCCCATGGGATCCATATTTCGTATATTCGATCTGTACTAGGGGCATAATATAAGTAAAAATACTAAAAATATGAAAAGATAATGAGAAATGACAATTAAAAGTGAAAAATGACTAAAATGAAAGAAAATGAAAGTTTAGGGGCAAAATAGTAATTTTTTCCAAAATAGTAGAAATTAAATAAATTAATTAAGAACTTCTTAATTAAGGGTAAAACAGTCAATTAGTGGTTAAATTGCTTAAAAATGAAATTTTATTGTTGACAAGGACTAAATTAAAATTTTGCCTAAAAAATTTACAAAATAAGCATTAAAAGATACAATGTACATTAATTGTGAGTTTAAAGACTAAATATAAGCTAAAATGAATTAGTAAGAATAATGCAAGTGATATATGAATAATAATGTAAATAAACCAAATTTAATGTTTAAATAAGCAAATAAATAATATTATGTGATTTTTGCCAAAAAATGGGTTTTTTTTAAAATTCTGTATATAATGTTAGTAAATGTATCAATTATTAGTCACCACTTAACATGTTTAGTGCTCAGCACATAGTTATTACTGCGTGCAGATACTTAGGAGCGGAAGCAAAAATACACTTTACAAGACTTTCTTTAGATGTTTTTGGTTATTAAGTTTTTGGCATGTATACGAAGTAACCATTTTAAATATGTAAATTTATGAACAAAAGTTGTATTAATGAAGGATTATGATGATGAATTATGTTGGTATATATATGTGATTTGGAATGGATGAATGTGATTATTATAGTGTTGTATTGTGCCTCGGAAAGGCTGTATGAATTATCTGCTTTTCAGGAAGCTGGTATACTGTATAACCATTTTATTGCAAAAATTTTATTAAATGTATAGTGAATTGGACAGTTATATATCGTCGGTAAATCTTTACCGAATTACTGAAATCAAGTTATAACCTAAGAGTTTAAAAATAAAAATAACAAGTTATCAAGAAAAGAGTTGAAAAAAAAATTCGGCCTATGACATACCGAAATATTAATAGGTGTGATAAAAGTGTTACACTTAATTTCTCTTAATTTGTGTGAATTAAATTGACAGTTATAATTAAATTATTAAAGGAAATAATATCTCATTAATATGTCAATTACCTACTTTCAATTAGGTAACTGTCCATATTAATGCATACTTAAATGACAGATTTCTTAATTAAGAAATTTTTCAATATGTAACTAATTGCATATGTATTATTTTCTATTCAATATTTTCTCGTATATATCAGAGTTAATTTTTTATCTTATAAGTTATGTACGTATCCCATATCCATTCACATATATATGTTGAGATTGTGAAATCTTCATTCGGTGTCTTTTAAAATTATATATATTATAAAAAAAAGCATCGAGAATTCAGTTCAAATATTTTGCACTTGTGAATCATTATTGATATTTTTTTATTATTGCAAGAGAGAATATAGAGTCTAAACACAAATATTAGGTTTTTTATAAAATAGCATTTTTATTTATTTCAAAAAATAATGTTACAATAAAAATATTTGTCAAATTTGAATATCAAAAATCGGTATAAAATGTGTCGGTGACAAAGATGATTCTCCAGAAAAAAAAAATGGTGATAGAATAAAAAACAAACAAAAAAATTTAATTAACAAAGAGCAAGGAGTGAGATAGAACATAGAAAGAAGGAAGGAAAATGATGGAGAATTTATGAACTTTGGCCCCACACACAATTAAAAAGACAAAATCCTTTTAAGTTTTTGGGCTACGCCATTTTTTTTATTAAAAATGATTTTCCTAATTAATTTCATTAGGTAAGTATGAAAATTTTATAAACTCATAAGTATAAAATAAATTCGTAAATTTATATGCTCCCTCTATTTTTTATCAATTATTTTTATTAAAATAAAAATAATAAATAAATTTAAATTTAATATAAAATTACATAATTAAAATTAAATTATCAAAAATAATTAATTATAATTTTATTGAGAAAGAAAAATAAATTCGAAAGATAAATTAAATTACACCAAAAATTTAAAAATAATAAATACATATATATAATTTAAATTTTATTCAAAAATGACATATAAAAATGAAATAAATATTTATTATATATTATATATCAATTAAAAAGTATACCTTACCATCAAATATTTAATACCAACTTTTTTTTATTGATTCATTTGCTATTTCTATTTGTTTTTATTTACTTGCATTACTTTGAAATTGAAATTGGAAGGGGGGTGTTCTAACGAGAATACGTGCATTAAGGCCTATTTTGAGTAAAAACAGAACTGTGGGGATAATCAACATATGGCAGTGTAACGATCCTTTGCAGACGATTGGTCAAAATCATTGGAAGTTATAATCCTGTGCAATTGCTTTGTTTCAAAACATGGTTCAGATTGCTTTGCTACGTCTACACGCGTTTTTTAAAATAAAAAAAAAAATTTATTGGTGTAAGAAACGGGCGCTACATGTGCCGGTTTTTGAAACTTCTGCAGCTGCAGTGTGTCCATCCTATTCTGATTAAAATCGATTCAACTTGTGCCGATTTACAACACTTTAAAATTTTAAATATATTTATTACAGCTCTATTTTTCTAAAAATAATCCTAATTATAAAAAAAAATTCCAAATGTTAGAAGGAAAAATTAAAATCGAGACTTTCCAATTATTAAAAATTATTAATTATATAGTTAAGCTTCAAAATAAATTTTATTTATCGTTTTAGTTGGCATTTTAGAGAAACTATTTGAATTGAATTATTTAAATAAAGAAGATAATTTTGGATGGAAACTGAGATGAGGCTGACAAGAAAAGTTTGGCCAACTATTAGACTAGGTGATAGAAGAAGTAAATGCAAGCACGTTCTCTTTTAAAGACAAAAAAACAAATTATTGCATTTATATGCAAACAAATAGCATAATCAATTATTATCATATGCGACAAAACATCATTTTGATGATATGTTCATTTCATTAATGTATTTTGAACGATACAAAATGTATCACGTGACAATTTATTTTGAAAGATATTTTAAAATTATTGCGAGCCTAAATTGACGATGCAAATATTAAATTGACTAATTAATTATGCGTTTTTCATATTATTGATTGAATAAATCATTAAAATATTGGAACTTAATCCTCTAATTATGCTTTAAAATATTATAAAAGCTACGAAAAGAAAAAAAAAAAGAAAAGACAAAAGTAACCTATCATCCAAGTGTTCTAAAATTTTCAATGTTATTAAAGCCGAATCGGATAAAGAATCGACAAGGCTAGATCTAGGTTTGTAATTCGACCGGTTCAACCGATTTTTTTTATTTTTAAAACATTATCAATTATTATATATAATTTTATAAATACTATTATATAAAAATTTTTAAAAATATTTATCAAACATTAAATATATATTACAAATATGCTAATGATAAGTTACAAAATATAATTTCAATTTTATTATTATAAGTAATTAATTATGAATTTTTGAATATCATACGTTAAAAACATAAAAATACAATCGTATTATTAAAAAAATAATTGTTTAGATGGAGTATTAATAAAGCAAACATAAAAAATATTAACCTTGCATGTATGAGCATAATTATATTTAATTACAATAAATTTAAATAGATAATAAGTATATTAAATTATTAAATAATATTTTTAAAATTTAAAATATTAATTTTTTTAAATAAATAAATAATGAAAATTTAATATATATATATATATATATATATATATATATATATTTGATTATAATTAATTAAATATATAATAAGTATATTAAATTATTAAGTGATATATTTAAAGGTAAGAAAAAATTGACTGATAATAGAGGAAGTAAATGCAAGCACGTTATCTTTTAAAGACAAAAAAAAATAATTGCATTTATATGCAAACAAACAGCATAATCAATTATTATCATACCGGACAAAACATCATTTTGATGATATGTTCATGTCATTACTGTATTTTAAACGATATAAAAATGTATCACATGATAATTTATTTTGAAAGATATTTTAAAATAATTGCGAGCCTAAATTAATGATGCAAATATTAAATTAACTAATTAGCTATGCGTTTTTCATATTATTGATTGAATAAATCATTAAAATATTGGAACTTTATCCTCTAATTATGCTTTAAAATATTATAAAAGATATGAAAAGAAAAGAAGGAAAAGCCAAAAGTAACCCCTCATCCAAGTGTTCTAAAACTTCTATAAAAGCAGAAGATATGGGATTCAAAAAACCATCTCTCACTCGCCTGCTAGCTATCTCTGTAAGTAAATGAAATCTTTTCTCAGCATATGATATGGCATTGTTTTTTGCAACTTGAACATGTTTATTTCCTATTACTTGCTCTGGTATATTAATTTTTTTTTGCAACTTGAACATATATAAATATTTCCTATTAGCAGGTGAATTGATTAAGTGCAAAAATGAAAGGAGATATGAAGGTGTGGATTGTGGTTGCAGCAACATGGTTTTGCCTTAGCAGCACTAATACAGTTGAATCAGCATCCAAAGTTTGCCCTAAAACCGAAAATAATGATGTTAATTATAATCTCAAACCACTTACCTTTAACACCATGACTTTCAATGTTGATGAAACTAACTCAGCTAAGGTCTACTCAAGCTTCCTAGAATCTTTCCGCAAAGAAGTAGAAAGTGATGATTCAACCTATGCAATAGCAATTTTATGTGAAGAATCAAGAATTCTTAAAGGCAAAGAGTTCCTTTTAATGGATGTAATCTCTCAAGGGACCACTATCACCCTTGCAATTCGGGTTGTAAATCTATATTTTGTGGCTTACAGAATTGGCACAACTTCATATTTCTTCAAGGATTCTGCTGCAGAAAATTTAAATCAAGTTCTTTTCACCGGTACAAAGCAAATCACTCTTTCATTTACCAGTTCATACACAAATTTACCGAACAGAGCCAATGTGGATATAGGCATCGCAGCACTTCGCGGTGCGATCAGTACTTTGCCTAAATATGGTCAGTCTGGAGTGGACATTACTTCTAGCATTGTGACTATTATTCAAACTGTGTCCGAGGCTGCAAGATTTACATTGATGGAACGGGCGATTAATGATAATTTCTTCCAAAGAATTCGACCAACGGCTACCATGATTAGCTATCAGAATAATTGGGAAAAAATTTCTAGAGGAATTATTAATTCTGTTAATGGAGTTCTTCCTGAGCCAATACAGTTGGATCAACCTGATGGTACTCCTTACTATGTCACTAAAGTCTCCCAAGTTCAAAGAAACATGGGACTCTTGCAATTCCCGACCAAGAGCCTTACAGAAGAAACCCTGATTGAGGAGTTGGTTTCAGTTGTGTGAATTAACTAATGAATTACTTGGTATGTTAATTTATCAGTAGCTACACTATGTATGTTGAATAAGGGACATCAACTATATGTGTCGTATGATGTCTAAAGTCTTATGCTTATGCTACAGTTATCTTTTCCCTTCGATTTTAGTAATATATGCTTGGTATATATCTCCTCCGATCTTTTTATTTTTTTACTTAATTTTGGATGGAAACTGAGATGAGGATGACTAGAAAAGTTTGGCCAACTATTAGACGAGGTGATAGAGGAAGTAAATGCAAGCACGATCTCTTTTAAAGACAAAAAAATATATATATTTTTATGCAAACAAACGGCATAATCAATTATTATCATATGCAACAAAACATCATTTTGATGATATGTTCATGTCATTAACGTATTTTAAACGATATAAAAAAGTATCACGTGATA